>SNQJ01S0055585.1:60732-79381 GCA_010110895.2 Picea sitchensis
ATATATATATATATATATATATATATATATATATAATCATTCAAACAAAAAAGGATAAGATTAACATATCTGAACCAGTTCGTGGGAATACAAAGGGAACAACCACATTCCTCCCAACCGTAGAACATGGAAGCCAAATCACTTTCTCGATTCACCCCCTAGCCTAACCATGAATCCATGAGGGAAAACTTGGAATCTCCTTTGCAGCAATGTCTTCCTCTATCAGTAGTCTTCTCCTTTCCTCACACTCAGAAATTCATGCTAATAACATCAAGTAATCAGTTGTTATTTTCCCCAACATACTAGGTAGCGTCCTTCCTCCTCACATATGTTATATATCAAAACAATATTTTTTCCTAGGTCTTTTCTCTCCCTTGGGAAATTTCACATCTTTCTAAATCCATTATTTTCAGGGGCTTCCAATGGCCAAATCCCTAATTTTCCACTTGTAGAAATCAACCTTGAGGTAGTTCCAACATGTTCCCCACTCATGGATTCATGGTTAGTTGAATTTAACATGGATGCTCCATTTGTCCTCTTGCAATAATTATAAAATATTCTGTTTTCATACAAGTGTCATAGTCAAATAGTTAGTTGGGTCAAATCAGATCTCTTCCCAACAATCATAATAATTAATTACAATTTACCAAATTCGGAATTGCCATAAATGGTGAAAATTTTCCAAATTCGAATTTACCAAAAACGGAATAATATTCCTAACAATTTTTGAATTCAGAAATAATTTATTTTTGGGGATGTCACAATACAACTCCCTAAATTCTTCAACACCAACTGGAAGGAGGCACCAACTCCCTGATTTAGAGGCACTAACTTGAAGAAAGTACCAACTCCCTGAGTTCTTTGGAACCAACCGAAAGGAGGCTACATCAACCAACTTGTCATTGTCACATCAACCAACATGTCATTGTCACTGTTACATCAACCAACTTGCCACTGTCACATAAAACAACCTATCACTATCATTGTCAGATCAACCAACATGTCACTTTCACTATCATAGATATACCATCATTAACCAGCTATAACCAAGTCCACTCACATGGATACTAACACCGTCACCATACCATGTACATCAACCATGTACCAAAACATGTACCATATCATGTCCATCAACCATGTACAACAACTTGTACCATACCATGTACATCAACCATGTAAATCAACCTGTACCATACCATGCACATCAAAAAATACCATACCATATACATACACCATGTACCATGTATCCAAGATGTGCCAATGTCTAAACAATATGCCTCAAGCATTTGATAACATCACCAAGACATCAACCTCATACATGTACCAAGAATATGCCTCATACCATGCACCAAAGATATGCCTCAAATATATGCCAATGCCTCAACAAGATACCAAAGGCATGACTGTGACATCATCAACAAGTAACCAAGGTGTACCTCAAGCATGTTCCAACATCCATAAACCATGTACCAAGAGATACCATCAAACATGTTCCATATCACTCATATACCATAAAACAAATCATATGCAAAGTATCTAAGATGTGCCTCTAACAATGTATCATACCATCACCAAGGTGTACCATGCACAATCACTATCATGACATGCCTCAAGAATGTATCATAAAAACATAAGCATAAGCCTAAATACTAACACATAAACATACTTTCGATCGTATAGCAACACTTATCCATCAAAGAATATGTAAATAGACCAACTTGGGCATCGATAACGTGGCTCAAGCATTCTCCAAATTTTTTCTTCTCCCTAAGGGACTAATACCTAATTTCACGTGGGGCCTTGCATGATAGGAAACCCATAGGGGTACCTTGTGGGACACTATCTATCTGACCTGCGAGGGTCAACCAAACTAGGGTTTCATTAGAGAAACCTCTGCACACCTGCAATCTCGAAACTCTCTCCTTTGCTCTCCTTTGCCACCTCATATTTCATCGTCGCAAAATTGTCAATAGATCACTTTCTCACTTAAGTATATTCAACAGAATGTGTGTGTGTGTTCTTATAATCTACTTCTTGAGTTCTATATATACTTTTTCTAAGTAACATCTTTCCTTATATTTAGGGCTTCTTGAACTTTCATGTTACAACCACTTTACCCTTTCAACGTCACAATGTAGTTAGAATCCTTTCACATAGATTCGTTTGAAGAGGTATCACTAAAAATATGCATGGTCTCCGAATCAAGGCACCTACCACTCTATTCACTTTTCATTTTAAGTAGGAAATCTCAAAATCATACTTGATAAGCAATTCTGGCCAACTCCCTTACCACATGCTCAAGTCATTTTGCATGAAAAGGTGTTGTAAACCACACTGGTTTGTTTTTAGTTTGAAGTTTTGTCCAATCAGGTAGTGTCTCCACACTCTTAGGGCATACATGATGGCTAAAAACTCCAAATCATGCATCGGATAGTTCTCCTCATGCTTTCTTAACTTCCTCGATATGAAAGAGACCACTTGACCATCTTGCATCAAGACTCTATCTAAGCCTTCCTTGGATGTGTCAGCACATACTAAGAATCCCTCGTCCATGCCAGGGACTTTTAGTATTTTTTTTTTGTCAACAACTCCTTGATCCTTTGAAATGATTCTGTACATTTATAGGTCCACAGAAACTTCTTGTTCTTCTTCTCCAATTCCGTAATCTAATTTTCTATTTTCGAAGAACCCTTGACAAATTGGCGATAATATCCCACTAAAACAATGAAGCTACGCACTTATGGGACATTCGTCGGCACATGACACTGTAAAATAGCCTCTACCTTTGTTGGATCCACAACGATGCCTTCGCCAGAGATAACATGCCATAAGCAATGAATCCTCAATAGGTTTGCGACTGCTTCCCATAATTTGTTCTTTCGCAACACTATAGTACCAAGTGTAAACACTCGTCCTGATATTCCTTTATCGGAGAAAATATCAAAATGTTGTCCAGGAATACTCGATGGTTGTCAAGCAGAGTCTCCACGACCCATCCTTCTTTCGTATGAAATTAACAACAATACTCCAAGGAGATACACTTGGACGTATAAGTCCTAGGTCCAACAACTCCTTCAATTGCACTTTCAACTCCTATAACTCAAGGGTCGACCTCTGATAAGGATTTCTTATCATCAGTTCAGTTCCAGGTTTTAGGTCGATGGTAAATTCCATCTCGGCTTCAGGTGACACACCTGGTAATTTTTCTGGGAATCACGTTCGCAAACTCTTGTGCTACCAGAAGGTATTCTAATCCTTCCGGTAGCCCTTGACGTTCGACGCTATGTATGCATATAAATTTCATCCTTGCACTTTCTCTCTTGTAGATGTAGGGACGAAATGAACCTCGAGAATACTCCTTTTTTCTTCCTACAATCACACTTCTTTGTCCTTCATCGTCGGTCCAACTCAACTTCCTCATATTACCGTTGAGTATCACATCATGTGATTTCCACTAGTCCATACTGATCATGCCTTCATAAGATCTTAAGATTGTGGTATAGGTCAGAATTTGTTACACTATCCCAAGGTTAAAGTGAAAGTTCATACCCATTCCTCCAACCATTTGGTTGGTACCCAAAGCCACATCGATGAATCTAAACTCATCTTGTTGAATTCCCTTACCTAAATCCCTTCAGTGCAGTATTAGAATTAGAGCTATCCGTAGCAACTAGATCTAACAAATACAAAAGTTTGGGTGGTGATGGTAGCCTATGCCTTGAGAACAATGGTCTGGCCCTCAGTTTGGCAGTTATTCACCACGATTGAGAATTTTGTGGGCCTCACCCATATCCCCAACTATAGTGGGTCATGTTTCCCCGAATTCTCTAGCCTTTTTAACAAGACAGTCTTGTTGGTAAGGTGGAATCTCCACAAGTCTAACACGCCCACCTTCGGTCCAGTACTCCTGGACCCAGAATATAATTTTTTGTCCCACCAGCCTAAGATCCTGGTATGTTCTGCTGACAAGTCTAAACGACGGTTGCTAATAGTGCTATTGCAGATGCAGTGGTCCCCTCTAGGGATCCTTCTATTGAGGAACCTATGATTAAGTTGTCATGAAAAAGGGTCCTATAAACGTAACTTGATACCAAGAGGTCTGATCTAGACAACGTCTGACACTGTCACGCATAAGATGTTGTTAGTCCAGACGATCTTGCATGAGTCCTGCCTTGACTCCCGCGGTCAATTATTTCTCAATTATGAGGGCTACTAGACTGCATCATGCAATATCCGAGGAATTTAGATCCTCACCTTCACATGAAAGCTAGATTTAACACTGTTCATGAACTTGTTGATATCCAGCTTCTTCATCTTCATATGCGGGGCATACCAAAGTAGCTCCATAAATCTGGTCTCAAAATCCGACACCATACGACGACCCTATCGTAAGTTGTTGAACTCATCGAGCTGGTGCTCAACGAATTCCTCTGAAAATTACTTCTCTTGGAACCATTCCTCAAATTGTTCTCATAAAACCACTTCGACGACCATTTTTAGTTGAGGTAGGAGCGTCTTCCACCATAGAAGAGACCTCCACTTTAGCTAAATACCGCCATGTGAACCTTCATGCTGGGGGTCGTAACTGCGAAGAGTGAAGAACATCGCCTTGTTCTCCAGCCATGCCTTGGAGGTTGAGTCGTCTGTGGCACTCGTGAACTCAAGAGCTTAACCTTCTTTAGTTCTCTATGAATTCTACCAATAATGGTTGGGGCACGCTATGGACACTTAGGGGTACATGTGCCCTGACCTTAAATCAGTATAGACGGTTAGTTAAGGCCTCTGACATTTTCCTAGGAGGACCCTGTCAGACCCAACGCATCACGTGCGACAATCCTCTCATGCTCAAAACTTGCTCTTGTCCTTTGGAGTTGGAGCCCTCTAGCATGGGTGCTACTGGTGGCGTCTCACCTCCTCCCCTGGTACCTCGTCGCAAATCTCTATGGCGTCCTCTAACCATGATTACCACAAGGACAGGTTAATAATTTAATTAGTGTTGAGTATTAATCAATGGATTAATTCAGTGGAAGGCATGGATATCCACAGTCGTAGGGTTGAACCCACTCTAATAACATATGTAATGGCCCCCTTTGTTACGACAACAGAATCGACGTACAACAGGTAAAATATTTTTTTATTTTTTTTTGTGTTTTTCTTTTCCTTGAATGTTGTGTTAGGTAATTAAAACATCATATTTAAATAACAACATCATCGGAAAAACTTTCATGTATTTTAATGGAGCTACAACAATGCATTAACCATCAATTACGACACTAGAAGACACATCATCGTCATGAATTGTGACACGCTTATCGATATATATCACATTAATTAATAGAATCTCAACATCGTTGCATTCTACAATTAATAACGACGTATAACTGATCATACATCACATTAAATGAAGGCTTCGAATAATTTAATTACGCAATCAATTATACATCTAAAAATTTACGACACAAGTGAAAATATTACGAACTGCAAGGCGCAAGAGAATACCTTTAAGAATTAACCATACTTCAATAACATTGAAGACGCATTAGCAACCCATTTCTAACCCAATCAGGCAACATTTGTAATCAGGGTGAAATATAAAACTAGTCATTTATCCATCAAGAAATAACATTTTAATGGCAACCGTAATTGTCAAATCAACCTTCATTATAGTATAAACTAGCACAACCTCTAACTCGCGGCTGGAGAACGCTCAAAGGTATCCGTTGGTAAAATTCTCAGACCAGTAAAAACCATCAGCGTAGTAAAATTCCTCGCCGAGTAAAAATCTCCAGTTTAATTATAAAAAAAAACTAATTAATATAGTAAAAACGCCAGGCTCACCTGCCTAGTAAAAATCCTTAGCTTAATTAAAAAAAACTTAATTATTGCCCAGTGAATCTTCAAAGACCTGTCAAACATTATCAAAATGCCATGAATGATGTGAAGAATATCAAAACGCCATGAATATTACGAAAACTCTTCGCAAAACACCTTAAGATCATCGAGAGGACCTACCTGTAAAATAAAATTGCTCTGAAAGTGTCGCAATGAGAAGACAAAAACGCATGCTGGACACAAAATATTCGGAATGGATGGGGTGTATTTAAACAAGAACAATGGAGATGTAGTGGTAGCCGCCATCTTCAATTCGGCCTGCATGCATCCATATAAAATGAAAAGCATGGACAATGGCCTCCATCTTCCATTTGACCTCCATGCATCCCTATAAAATGAAACGTGCGGAAAGTGGACAACCAGAAAATGAAACACGCCCATAGTTGAGGAAAGACAAAAAATGAAATGCATGGACAACCAGAAAATGAAATGCCTGGACAGTTGAGGAAATCCAAACGTGATAATCCCAAAGTTTAATCATTTAAACAATGGCAATCATATAGTGCTACAGTAATTTCTTAATATGATTAGGTAAATGTTAAAAAGTAAATAGGTTAATAGATGCATTCAAAAATACAAGAAAGTTATGAAGAGTAAATCACATTCATTGATTTGGGAGGACGACTAAGAATATGTTAGCATCTTCAATTGTTAGCCATCAGATTAGAATTTTAGATTAAAAGGTGGTTAATTGTGCCCATTGTCAATAGGTGTACGCCTTTCGGCGTAATTAATTCAAGCAAGAAATCCAATATCTACAACAAGCATCCATTTCAATTTAATTTAATGCACACAAGAAGTATTAGGTTGACATAATCATATAATTATGCTACATAATCATATAATTACGCTACATAATCATGTGCACGAGAATCTTGCTTCTAATTAATCTCATCATTATTGTGCAAAGAAAACTAAACTGTAAATTCAACATACATTATATTAAGCTTAGGAGCAAAGTGTTATCCATTTAACTCAGTGTGTGCATTCAATCTATTAACTATATACCCCTCTTTGGCACTTCAAATTCGAGGTGCAAGAGCCACTATCCTTTATTTGTGACGCAACATCTTTAATTATTACGCTAAATATTATTGTGGAAGGTAAACATATATCTACAACATATTTCTATGCATTTAGTTTATAATGTAAAGGACCAACAAAAGACAAGTGATATGGGTGGATTTCCCAAAAACCACAACATTAATTTGGAAGAAGGTGAATATAATAGCCATAAGTCACATAGTACCGATTGGACGAGATATGATTACCCATTAATAATTGGAGCTAAATCCTATAGTTCCAAGTTCGAATTAATGTGAATGCCATCTATCAATGGGAAACATTCCAAGCACATTTAAACATCAACGAGGAAACCACATCCTTGATCTCATGCGATAACAATATGGGGTAACCTAATCCTAAAATTAATTGCAACTCTAAGAAACAACAATAAAGCTAAGAAATAACCGAGTCATCGGAATTACATTAAGAGAACAAATTCCTTCTTAAAAGGCACCCATAATTAAATGCGCTGGAATACACAGCTCTATTTGGGGATGCCATATCTACATCATGTTTCTATTAGATTTCCCCTTGATCTTGATATATTAAAAAGTGTATGACATAATGATAGGCATACACATACATGAATAAATTGTTAAACCTAATATTGAAATTCAAATTACACACATAGGAGCCTAATTCCAGAAGATCAAAATTGAAATACACACTTTTAGAATTCAATATTGACATTTATGGAATCTAAATTTACTAAAATTTTGGATCCTGAAATTCACAGTTTCAGAATCAAAATTCCCACTTTCAAAACTAAGATAACACTTTGAAACCACCCCTATTCACACCTATAAAATGCAATCTATCATTTTTAAAATATTGATATTCACTCTTTCCAATATGAACTCCAACGTGTAAACCCATTCGCTCTTTCCAATATGAACTCCAGTCCAAATCTAATCAAATTATCGTTAATATTTTATAATTACTCAACCTTTATAATATATTTGTTTGAATTTTGTATTCAAACTACTGTTTAATTTTTTTTTTGTGGAAAGTGCCTTTTATGAGTTATTATTATAATCATTAATATTTTTATATTTAGTTATGCTAAATCATGTAGCGTTGAGCCAAAATAACTCATTCACGCTGCGTGAAAAATGCTTGTAGTAGGAAATCTACCTGGGCAAATAGATATGCAAAGGATCCATCCCGTCACTGGGTGGATGTCTCAGAGGTAAGAGATCCCCTCGCTGAGATACGATTCCCCATCCCACGCAGAGGAAATAAGAAAATGCAAAGAATCTGGGGATCGAATTGCCCAACGCAGAGAAAGATATTCGAGTTGTTGAGGCACAACTCGAAGGCTGGGCGAACTGTGCAGAATAAAAACGTAGAGGAGAAAGAGTCCAAAAGTGGTTAGTGAGTGCAGACATATCCAAAGGAGGATGTGGCATTGAGAAATGTTTTAGATCTGTGAAACAAGAGGAATCGTTGTTGACTGATGTTGATTTGGAGGATGTGGCATTGAGAAATGTTTTAGATCTGTGAAACAAGAGGAATCGTTGTTGACTGATGTTGATTTGGTCAAATGCTGGAAAGAATATGGTTGAAGTAGTGTTGGTGTTCGATTGACTGTGATGATACATCGATAGATTCGTGAAAGACGAATTGCAGAGAGGAGATCAGCAAGATCGTTGGCAGGTAAGTTCTCTCTACATTGGGCAGCAGCAGAAGTGGTTATGTCTCCTCTCTTACAGTTTATTGTTATGACCTACCGACCACACGTTGAAGAAATAGAAACCCCAGTGGTCTGTGCACGGTGCTATCTAGTATCAGTGAAGCACTACACGACCGAGAATTTGCTGCCCGATTTCGATTCCAGTGTGGGAAGCTGGTTAATGAAGAACAACAAGAAAGGTCGGACTGTGGTGGTGATGGTGGTTGACGCCATGGAATGTTGGGGAGACCCTTCAGTTCTGAACGATATTGCATATATATGTGAGGGAATATATGGAACTGGTGGAGTTACAATAGGCCAATGACAAAGAGAAGAGAGAAGGAATGCTAAAATACAAATATTCAGAGAGGCAAAATGCAAGCAAGGACCATCAGTAAAATCGTTGAGCTTGATGGAAAAAGGCACTGAGTAAAGAGGTGAAATTATGGGCCATTAAAAATGCTACTCTGGTCAAAATCAACGCTTGGAAATCAAGAAAAATTCGCTGAGGAAAGCATGGAAACGCCGAGAAAATTTCGTAAACATCGTTGTGCATTGAGGTAAAATTTTGGTGCGCAAGGAAGCATAAATTGCTGAGTGAAGAAATAAGAATGCGCTGGAAAAAAGGGTCTTCCAAACACATAGAACAGGAAGCACGTGTGTTGACGTTGAGAATACCCTACATATGTATATACATATCTAGGTAGCCCTTTTTTTTACTTCTATCATAATAACATTATAAACCAATATTTGCAATGCACTGATACAATCACCGTAGAAATACATTACAAGAAAACTCATAACCATAATCATTTGCATGAAATTTTATCCGAAACCATAACCATACAAGGACAAAATTAAATTTTAATACAATTGACATCTTAAAAGGGAATACCGTAACCCACATTGGCTTCTTGATGTCCCACATTGGCTTCTTGATGTCCTTCGGCTGCTGACGATCCTCCTCGCTCCTGCTTGCTAATCATTGAGATCTCACCGGTACCTCCTAGCCAATGCTAGGGGTACTCTTCTTCGCCCTGATCCCCCCCATCCACAAATGGGTGACACACACAAAAGAGAGAGCTATCTCACAGTTCGCCTCGCAAGGTCGTGCTACCACTATCTCTCCGAGTTGGGCATCCTAGCTCCCACAAGAAAAATCAGTCAAGAAAAATATCGGCAATGTAACCTTATGCCTACGAGACATCCCCATTCCCCTCTTCCACCATTTATTTTATATATTTTTCTTAGTGGCATGTTTCCAAATGCACATTAAATTCTTTCTATTAATTTATTATTAGGAAAATTCTCCCCCGTTCACTTGTCACACGATCCCTTAGTTGCACCATAAATTCAATTAATTAATTAATTTAAAATGTCAATTTCCCTCACCCACCTAAAAACGTTCCTAAATATGTTCCTCGATGTCCCTTTATTCCCTAACACTCCCTTAATGATTGACGCGAGACTAGATTCCTTCTATGTTCCACATTCCTTTCGTATTTAGGTTCCCTCTTTTTAGTCTAAGTTCTAAATTAACAAGTTTGTATTCAACCAACAAGTGATATTTTAATAATTTAATCCTCTATTAATTTTTAAATTTAATTTTCACCCCCATTTTCTTCATCCCCTCTTTATTACTTGATTAATTAAATTTTAGCTCACATGACCTACTTAGACCTAGGCTTTAAATTCAACTAGGCTCAACAAATTGTTTTTTAAGAGAAATTTTATAATTTTTAAAATTTACTCATGCATCAATTATCTTAAGGTTGACCAGGCTAAAATGAGATGTTGTTTTCTAGGTACCTAGGTCCATTGAATAACTAGTGTTAAAACCACGATGTTCCCTTCAAGACACACTACATGCTTCAAGGGTACCAGTCACCCTTTGACTGATTTTGGTAGATGTCAAGCCCTTCGAGTCAATACTCCATTAGGTGACCTTGTGGGAGACTAAGGTCCTATAAGGAATAAGGACCATGCCTTATTGCACACCCATTAGAATTTTCTTGAGTGACTGTCACATTCTACCCTCACGACATTATGGATCTCTCGAACTAGGTAATTGTTAACCTATAGTTTGAGCTACGATGAGAGTGCTAGTAGGTTGTGGCAGGGTTTCTACCACACCTATCCCTCAAAATCTTTGGTTTTCGTGTGTGAACCCTTTACTACAAATGTAGGTCTTATTAGCAAGCTATCGTCAACCTACATCTATCAACGAAACATGTTAGCGATCCTTACTCAACATCATAATTTACCATGCATATGTCACATATGCAATAAGAAAACTCAAACCATAAACAATCAACTATTTGACTCAATCCAGAGTCCAAGGAGGTCCATCGATGCCATCGGCATCCTCAATCAGTCGAGAGTCCTACACACTGAAGAGAAACCATTCAATAGCACCTGTCAATACAAAAATAATCAAATAACATATCATCGTATCCACAACATCATTATAATCCATAAACGAAATAGTCAATCATATAAGTAATCAGATCATTTGCATGCAAGTGTCCTCAAAGAATAAGTCCAATCAGGTGTGCGCAAGAGCAAGATGTTATAGTGGCGACCCTTGAGGTAGGTTAGAGTGATGTGCAATTACTACATGTCATATCCACACTTACTCTTTCAATGATAGTCAGTATGAGAGAGCTATCCATATAAAACATAGCCCACTATCTCCACATTAATTCAATGCAAGTTGTGTACACCAACATTTCCATATGTTTCAAAATTAACAAATGTGCCAACCTTTTAAAATACCAATGTGACATATTTCAAAGCTTGCTAGGGATACCATGTCCCAATCCTTTAAACTTCCATTTTAAACAATGTTCATAACCCTTGTAACATGAAATCAAAGTAATCACCACACCACATATCATGTATAACTTGAAACATGGAGTACAAATATTCCATCAAACTAAATGCAGCATAATAAAACTTGTGAGGGCTATATAAAAACAACATCGTTTCTCCATTAATTGCATCGCCCATAAAATGGTCATTTGATCATTTGTTTCTATAGCGACTTAAAATAAAATAAACTGTAGCACTCATCTCACAACCAAGTCATAAGCACATAGAATACACGTGTCATCCTTCCATTATGTTCACACAAGGGGTCCCACCTATTAGTATATTATTCATTATAAATAAATAATAAGGTGTTGCAACCATTAGCAAGTTGGTACCCTATGTTGTGTTTTTTGGTGTTAACAAAATTCACTTTCTTTCGAAGAATCCATATGGACCTTTGGTCTTCTTCACATTTCTGTAGCAACTCCATTAGTACATTAAGTTGTACTTTTATCTCTGACATCTCTCTATCATACTCTTCATCATTCATCCTCTTCCTTATACCATTTGTTTTGGAATCTTCCTTTCCTTTGTTGTGGATTTCAATTGAACCTTTGCAATGACTATTAGTATTCATATTATCTTCTCCTTTGTGAACTTCACCTTATTCACTGTGAGGTTCAGTCAAACTAATACATCACCAAGCCTCTCCTTATCTTGGCCCTCAATGGTTCACTCCTCTAGAACCTCCTTGAGCACTCCTTTCTCTCTGGTTGTTGCACATATTTCTAACCTATCGATAACTTTCACATGTTCTCTTCCTACCAAACTCAATTGGAAATTATCAAGGTTCTTTGCCACGATCAAGAACAACACTTCTTATTTGCTACAACTCTCCTAGCTATGAGTCAATGTCACAATAATTACTTCTATTGTTGTACTAAGAACCAAATACAAAAATAGCATAAAAACATCAAAATAAGTACTCAACACCTTGAAAAAGAGAGAAATTAAGATAATAAACCTCTTCAAGGGGGGAACTTCCATATACATCATATGAATTCACAATTACAAGATGATTTCAAATGAAAAGGTCTCCTTCGTATACATAGGTGACTAGGATGTACAATTACAATTAATGGACCCAAGACGACATAAATAAAATAACAATACTAATGTAATATGCCCCAATTAAGCTGTAATGTTCCATGAATTAGGGTTTAACATGTCCTTCCCCTTCAAAAAAGTGTTTTCCTAACACTTGAGTAGTTCTAAATGCTTCTGTATAAAAGACTCATCTTCCCACGTGGAATCTTCAGTAGGTATTTTCTTCCACTTACTAAGATACTCTGAAATTAATATATTCCTCAGCTGGTGAATTCTTGTGTTAGTGATATCTTCAGGCTCCAATATGATTTTTCCTTCCTCGTAAAGTTATGTAAAAATAGTTTGAACTGTGATCTTGTCACCTATATCCTTCTTTAAGCATGAAACATGGAAAACATGGTGTACTCACGAAGATGCAGGCAACTTCAATTTGTATGCCATAGTACCAATCTTTTGAAAGACCTTATAAGGGCCATAGTATTTTGGTGACAATTTATTATCATTTTTAAATTTATTGAGGTACATCTATTTGTATGGTTATACTCTTAAAAATACCCAATCCCCTTCTTCAAAACTTATTTCACTATGATGTTGATTTGCTTGTTGTTTCATACGATTTTGTGCCATGGTAAGGTTGTCCTTTAAGAGTTGGAGAACTTTTTGTTGATTCTCGATGTGATATTCCACTACTTGAACCTTTGATTTTTCTTTTAGAGAACAAATTATGGATGGCGGTGATATATATAAAGAGCCATAAATGGTGTAATTTTTGTTGTAGTATGAGAGGAAGTTTTATACGACCATTGTTCCAAGGGTAACCACTTGAACCATTGTGTTTTTTTATCAGAGACAAATAAATGAAGGTATCCTTCTAGAAATTTTTTAAATATCTCAGTTTTTCCATCCAATTAAGGATGATAAGATGAGTTATGATGCAATTGAGTACCCAGACAAGAAAATAATTATATCCAAAAATGTCGAGTGAAGATGGGATCTTTGTCAGTTACAATAATATTTGGTCTTCCATGTAGATTTTGAATTGTGTCCATGAATGCGGTAGAAACTATATTGGCTTTGAAAGGATGAGAGAGTGAAAAAAATTGTGTGTACTTGGTAAGTATATAAACAATCACCATGGTGACACTCTTTCCTTTAGAATTTGGTAACCCTATGATGAAATCCATGGACACCTCCTCCCAACGCTGACTTGGAATGGACAATGGTTGTAAAATACCCGGGGTCTTAATTTTTTCCACCTTATTTAGTTTGAAAATATGCCACAAACCTTCGAAAATCAATTTTAAGGCTATCCCAAAAAAATTGCGTCTTGAACCTGTGATAGGTTTTCAAAAATCTTGAGTGCCCTCCTACCGAAGAGGTGTGCAATTCCAAAAGTACCTTTTGTTTTATTTGGGAGTTCTTACATAAATATAAGAGATCGTTGTACCATAGTGAATAATTTTTCCATGTAAATGTATTTGATGCACTAGAATGGACGAATGTCAAATACTAATCTTGTTGCAACTTATTTGACATTCTTCCATTCATCACTTGATTTTCTTATCCAATTTGGTTGGATTATGAATATAGCATAGATAAATGCCTCGACCTATTCATCCTTTCTTGAGACTGCATCTTCCACAACTTTTTCCTTCTCCTTTTTGTAGATGATTTCAAAGTCATAACCCCACATCTTGGTTACCCATTTTTGTTGCTCTTTTGAAGATATTCTTTGTTCCAAGAAATATTTAAGATTGTCATGATATTTTTTTTGGTATATCTTCTTCCTCCATTCTAATCTTATGATACTCTGAAAGGAGATCCAACTATGTGAAGTAGATTTCTCCATGTAGTTCATCTAACAATTCATCAATTATAGGAATGGGAAAACTATCTTAAATGATGATCTCGTTGACCTATCTATAATACAAACACATATGCCATGAGCCCTCTTGGTTGAGTACCATTACCACCGATGCAGAGTAAGAACTTTGGCTAGGTCTAATGATTACAGTCTCTAAAATTTATTCAACCATATGAACAATTTCACTCTTCTAGGCATAAGAGTATATGTAAGGCCTGATGTTAGGAGATGCACTCCATGGAATTAAGTGAATAGCATGATCATGATCGTGAGTGGGTGGAAGACCTCTCGGAATATATTCAAATACTTTGGAATTATTATCAATGATCCCTTAGAGATCTATGAGAACAGATGGCATAGATGTTTGAACATATAGATAGCATAGTTGTACAATTACACCCTGATGCCCCTTTTTCAATAATGTTTTTATTCCATTAGAGTTTACCACCTTACTCGGTTTCCCTATGATACCCTTTAACTCAAATTCCTTTCCTTGCAATGAAAATTTCATGAAAAGTTCTTCAAAATAAAAATCCACGGTTCCCAATGATTATAACCATTTGACCCCTAGTTTTACATTAGCACTACCCATGGGTATAGAAATAATTGGACTATTCATTACATATTCCCCCATAATAAGATTGATCTTATGGAATTTTCCTGAGCAATTGATAGTTCCTCCATTTGCAATCATTACTTGAAACTCTGGCACTAAATATATAAATAAATTGAGAGCTTTGGCTAATTTGCAGTGAATGAAATTTTGAGTACTACCAAAATCAATTAGCACTATTACCTTTTTCATTTTGATATATCCTTCGATCTTGAGGGTTTGAGGAGTGATAATTCCATCCAATTCATGACATGATATGGTGGGAGCCATCTCTTCAGAATACATATCTTCTACATATTCATCTTGAGATTGTTTTTATTCTTGTTCTTGTTCTCATTTCTCTTCACAATCTATGTAGAAAAATTTCTTCTCACCATACTTATGTCCCTTACTGTACTTGTTGTCACAATTAAAGCATAAATTTTTTTCTTTTTTTTACTCCAATTATTGAAGTGTTAACCTTGTTGGTTGAGGTGGTTTAGAGGAAGGAACATTATTCTCTTGATAGATATTAGGGGTGGTCCTTCTAGTAGCCATAGACAAATTTTTACTTTCAACATTTCTCACCACCTCGAACACATTCTCTAATGATTTGGGTTCCAAAAGGAGAACCTCATGTTGAATGTTATCCTTTAAAGTTCCTACGAATACATAAATCAGGTGCTCATATGGAATATGTGTTACCTTTGTATTCAATATTTGGAAGTTCTCAATGTGCTCTGCCACTGAACCCTTTTTCTTGAGATTTATCAATTGGATGAAGAACGTATTGCTCCTTGTATCCTCATAGTGTGCTATCATTTCTTCCGTGAAAATTATCCAAGTGACAAGCAATTTGCCAGAAAAAAGTCATTGACATTGCACAAATTGATTAGGTTCTAAATATAAGGATGCAATTTTTACCTTTTGTGTTTTATCCACATCATGTATATCAAAGACCTGCTCCATTTGTAGTATCCATGTGATTGGATCCTTTCCATCAAACTTTCTCATATCAATATTAGGAAAGTGGTTGGTATTCAACCCAAAGATGGAGTTTCTCTAGTATGGATTCATCTTCCTGGTGTCCTCATCATGAATTTCATGTGATAAATTGTCACTTTCAGTGTAACGTCCCTTTCTACTCAACACACTTTTATTGACTTATTCTTTGAGGACATTTGCGTGCTAGTGATCTGGTTATGGTACATTATCATTTGTTTTGATTATGGGTTATGTATGATGATGATGATGTGTTGTGACTTATTGTCATTTCGATGTATATGTGCTGAAAGATAATATTGATGAGTTTTCTTGAGTGTTCAGGACACATGATAGGTTATGGATGCTAAGGGAATGAATGAACTTCCTTGGACTCTGTATTGAGTGAGGGAGTGGATTGTATTTGTTTGAGTATTTAATTTTACACAAATGTGACATATCATTGATTACAATATGATTTATGTATATGGATTATTGACATTTTTTTTGTGAGTGGATGTAGGATTGACGATGTTTGCTAATCCAACTCACATAATTAGTAAAGGGGTCATGCAAGGGAACTCGACATTTGAGGGAGATGTGTGGTAACATTTCTGACACACCCTACTAGCACTTCCGTCGTGGTTTGAACTATAGGTTAATGATTACCTAGTTCAATAGGTCCATGATGTCATGAGGGTGGACTAAGATAATCGCTCACGAAGATTTCTAAGGGGCACACAATAAGGAAGAGGCCTTATTCCTTAGAATCCCTTAGTCTCTTACAAGGTCAATCGAGTGGAGTGTTAACTCCAAGGGTTTGAAAAACTTCCAAAACTAGTCAAAGGTGAGTGGCACCCTTGGAGCACGGAGTCACGTTTTGAAGGGGCACATCACGTAATTAATAACTTGAGTCAATAAATCTAGGTGGCGTAGAAAACATTGAAATGATTAGACCTTGTTAGAATAAAATAATTAATTAAATAGTAAATTATTAATTATAAATCCTAACAAAAATCTAAGACTAAGTCAAAGACTAAGCCTGCGTCTAAAATTTAAATAAATGACTAAATGAATTATGACATAAGTTAAAAGATTTGAGAATAATCAAACTCTAGGAAAAAGGGGAATAAAATTTAAAAGGTTGGATAAAATGAACATGTGTGCATGAAATTAATAAGATGGATTTTAAAAATAGAAGAAATAATAATATGAGAGAATATGAGTACACATGGAATATAAACTTGAGTCAAACTACCACTAGTCTAACTAGAAGAAGATTTCTAATCGAGCTCTAACAAAGATCTAGTTAGGAGAAACTCATTAAATGAAAATTTGTGGAACAAAGGGACAATTAATAGAAAAAATACGAAAACATTGGGGAATGTGAGGGAAATTGACTTTTTAAGTAAAATAAAAACTGTAATTATTTGTGCAACTTGGGGAGAGTGTGACAAGTAAGTGGGTAAATAATCCAAATTAAATTAATTAAAAATATAATTAATTGTGCATGAGGACATGTGTCATTGGGAATTTTTCTATAAAAAAAAACGTGGTAGAAGGAAAATGGATCTTTTGATGGTATTGTTATGTTGCTGAAATTTTCATTGACTGTGTTTTACTTGTGAGAGTTGGGATATCATGCTTGGAAAAAGAGTGGAAGCTCTTACTTGCAAGGCAAACTTGTGAGCTATTGTTATTATGGTTTTGTGTGTGGCCCCTTTGTGACTCGATGGACTACGGGGAAGAAAAGTACCCCTAGAATTGGCCAGGAAGTACCGATGAAGTCTTGGAATTGAAAAGCGAAAGCAAGGAGGTCGAGCACAAGTTGATTTAGTTTGAAATTTTCTATCAACAATCTTCAATTTGGTTACGGTACTTAGTGATTGAATTTATGTATAAGTAAATTTCCCATGTAAATTTTTCGTGATTCAAAGTGATTGTAAAGAGAGAACAATTTCAGTTGAATTAGAATTTTATACATCGTTAATTAAAATGTGAATATTGTTGAGTACTTGCACTTTATACAATATACTCATCTCATTCCTATGTGTTGAGGCTTACTATTTTTGTAGAGTTGGTAGTGTTATATGTTTTTAAAAATTATACTCATAATCGACACATCGTATCTTGTTGAGATAAGATATGCATTTTTCTATGGGATGAAATTCTATTGTTGAATCGACCCGTGTATTCCTATAATATCAATGGAACCTTAGATTTTCTTTCGATTAATAAGATTCTTCAAATATACTTGAATCGATGTTCAGTCACTACGGTCGTTACTCTTGCGCACTTTTGATGTCAGTGAAGGGTAAATTAATTCAGCATGTGGTTATCCTTGTTCAAGCGACCTTTATATACTTTTAATCAAATTTTCTACAAGCTCGAAAAATCTTAACCTGTTAAGATTCGAATAACCCAGTCAAGATTTATTCTTATTAAAATTTGATGCGAAGTTAGGTCGGTTGAGGTCGCCCAACGACTAGATTTTGTGCCTACGTTGATATAGATGAAGACATGTTGACTCTCTATTACCTACCTATGTATTTACGATTATACAAATCGAGAGTAAGAAGTTTCCGACGTACTTGCATGAAGTCCTTTTGTTAAGAGATTGAAATATTTAATTGACAATTTTTACTACTGTTCGCACAATATAAAA
>SNQJ01S0055586.1:30206-44329 GCA_010110895.2 Picea sitchensis
ATATATATATATATATATATAAAGGTGTCAAATTACATCGGTGGGTGAAAATGCCTCAAAAAATATATATCCGGTATACATCACGAGGCTTATGCCGTAAAAAATATACAAAAAGAGTGCCCTCGAGACATAATAAGTCCATCCTATCTAAGATCGGGGCCTATTAGCCCTGCTGTAGTGAAAAATGACGTTCACCAAACACCGAAAGAGTTGGACCCACGTCCGTGTCACCCCAACCACATGAGGCTGCATCGATGGCAAGAGATTCTCGATCTCGGCCATGGGAACTGCATGAGTGAGTGCGGTGAGGTTCCGCTCCACTCATCTCAAAACTCTCTTAGCCTCTCCGACTGGAGGTCCCCCTACTGCTACTACTGGTCTGACAGCTGCTGCTAGTACTGCTTCTGATCGAGGACGCTGCCTATTCCTCAAGAAGTATGCTGGACGCACTAGTTCCACATCTGTACATAACAGTTACATAGGTTTCAGATACTCTGGTACATATAAAAATGATATATATAAAAAGAAACAAAAAATTAAATAACTTCAAAAAACACATGTACCTATCTCTCCTCATTCCTCTCCAAGAGGTACGGGCATGTCTGGATCCCTAGAAAAGTTGATTCCAGCATAGGGTCAGTCCTCTATTGTCGAAATCTGTCATACCCACCAGTCAAAAAATGCATCGTTGAAGGCCTATATCGTCCTTCCTCCCCCTTGTCGTGGTAGGAATGATGCCCACCACACATTTTTGGGAAGGAGGTTGTTGGCACAAGGGAAGACCCAGGGTTCAATGCTCAAGAGCACACCAACAAAACCCTAACTACTGGCCCTTTCGGCAACACCTGCGAAGTAGATGAAGTCTCACCCAAGGTAGAGGTAGGGGTGGTTGCATGACTGAGACGTTTGCAACCTTATTTGGGACACATATCTGTGAAGACACACTTAGCACAACACTTAACATTAATAGCTCACCTCGAATCAACCCTTATCTTGCTTCCTAGATAAGACAAAGTGACACAATATATACTTAGATCTAGGATAGCTCCAACACTTAGCAACATACAACAAATTAGATTCAATAGATCAAGCATTAATCATCTTACATATCAGATCTAACATGAATTCATATCACACAAGAACAAAGCATCAATAGATATACCTAAGCACATCAAAGCACTTAGCAACAGAGAGAGAAACAACACATCAGATTGAGGCACAGAGCACAACACACAGAGTTACCGTGGTTCACCCCAACCCTGGGGATACATCCACAAAGTCTTCTTCGTTATTTTCTCGGTCAAGAATTTACAACATAGATCTTCAACAATCATCACTTCGCATAGGATAGGAGATCTGCGCATCTTGCTAGATCCTTCTTCCTTGCACCAAAAGCACAGAGCCTTCTACAATATCTTGCACTTATCCGCTTATAATATGCACAGGGAATTTACAACACTTTCACTTAGCTTTGCAATTTAACCACACAGATAAACCAAAAAACTCCCTTCCTACATCACCTAGATACATATTTATAAATTACAAAAGTGGGCCTAAACGTGGGTAAACCCACGGGCTGACATCCCTTTCCCATTACATTAACCCAAAAACCCAGAAAGGACCCAAACTGGGTCGAGATCCCATGATATCTACTTCGCTTGGTGCTTCGTCTTGTGCACTTCCTTTGATAGGGCGCCGAAGTCCCAAAAAGGGTCAACTATGACCAAGTGTTCCTCAAAACTTGGTCAAGGGCCAATAGGCCCCCAACACTCACCTGTGACTCGTCTCGAGTCACTCAAGTCTGACCAATTCTGCTTCAAACACCTCAAGTTTGGCTCGAGCTACTTCAACTTGTTTCTTTGCAACTGCCTCTTGCTCAACGAACTCCTGAATGAGTGCATTATTGACAGGTCCCTCTAGGCGTTGTTCTGCTATAGTCACGACCTGTTCCACCTCTGTTCCTTGGTTCTCAATCTCTAAAAATAGCTAACATGATTTATCCTGCAACAATTGAAGTCGCTGAGTCACCTACATTACCTTGTTCTCAATCATGTGAATCTGCTATTGTGTGATGCACTGCTCATGGGATCGCTTCATTTTCTCTACAGTTGACAGGGCCTTCAGCTGCACTTGTAGCTTGTCGGCTTGGCACTTCGCTTCCTGGAGCTGTGACTCCAATTTATGTAGTTTTGGGTTCTCAGTCAGGTTCTCATGTATCTGCGCACTTCTACTACTTAATTGCTTGCATTCTTCAGTGAGTGCTTTAATCCTTTCTATTGTACTCCGAGCAGTTATTTCTCTCTGGTCGTGCTCTTCTTGCGGGGTAATTAGGATGGCCTGGAGCTCTAATTCCACAACTTTCTGTTGAAGTTGCTGAATAACTTCAACAAGCTTCATCACTTGACGTTCTAGGGGTTCTTCTGCCTTCTTCTCTAAGCCAGTCACAGACCAAAATTCTTTGTTGACTGCTTCTTCAATCCCAATCTGCTTTGCGAGAAGTTTCTCCTTATCCTTTTGGATTTTTTCTCTATCTTCGTCACATTTCGCTTGGATGGCATCCTTTTCTTGTTGCACAACTCGATGCTGCTCAATGATTTCCTCCTGTGCTTGCTTTAGGGCCTGGGTGGCCTGCGTTGTTGCTTCTTCTTCTTTCCAAAGACGTGCTTCGACTATGGCAGCAATCTTGCAGAGCTGAACTAGTTCATCTCCTTCTTCTATTGTTCCTTCTGGTAAGAGCACAGTGGAGGCTGCGTGGCTAGACCGAATTGCTTTCTTTACTCCTTGGAGCTCGGTTTCAAGTCTGCTATACTTGTCCTCTTACTTGGCCTCCTTCTTTTCTATTATCTCTTTGATATCTTCGTTCATCATCACAAGGCGAAAAATGAAGTCATCTGGGGTGAGAGTGGTCGTCAGTTTAGTCACGGGTGCTTTCGACTTCTTTCGGGAGGCAGGTTATGAAGGTGAACCCTTTATTTTCTTTACTTCATCTTCTAGTTTTTGTTCAACCTCTTCGAAGTCTTCATCATTACCTCCTTGATCTGGTGTAATGGAAGCTGTCCTTATAGAGTGGCTATCTACATCATGAACCTCTTCAGGCTTCTTCATCTCCTTTGTCTTCTTTGCCTTCTTTGTCTTATTGGGCCCAGGTGTATTTTTCGTAGCTTCTAGGATATCAATGTCTGAAATGTTTGTTGGATCTTCTCCAACGAGGAGGTCCACCGACCATTCCTTGGTGATCTCTTCTAGATCTTCTTCTGTCAGCTTATAATAGGACTGAAACTGCTCCTGGTGTTCATCAGCGCGTGGAGTGAGGTATATAAAGTGGCGGTTCACGCTGAACTTTATCAAAGGACAACACCTTTGTAAAGTGTTTAGGTTGATGCGAGGTTCTCCCCCTATGGTTTTTTTCAGCTGGTTATAATACGTATGGAAAATGCCATTTGATTGCAATTGCTTTTTCATGTCGTTCGAGTACCATAAGGTACCGAACTTCACGGCTAAGGGCTCAAAAGGGTCGAGGTCTGGGAAGGTTGCACCTTCCAGCAGCTCCCATGCAATAAAGGCAATCAGTATTAGAATCCAGCTAAAATGAAATTCATGCCCCTAATCCTGGGCTTCTTTGCAGTCAATCTCTAGCTGGTTAACTAGGTACTTCACTCAGTTCATCTATAATCCCTCTGTGCATTTTCCTATGAGGTAAACTACGAAGCCTGATACTTTTGTAGGTCTATTCTTAAATACCATCTTTCTTGCGATTAGTTGACATGCGAGGCGCACTACAAAAATTTCGATCGAGGCTACCTTGTAGCCTCGCACTCCTTTCTCAACATCGCCATAAGCCTCTTTAATATTCTGTGCGAGAGCACAGTCCGCGGTCTTTCCAAGGTAGTAATCCTGAGGATCAGGGCCCTGCATGCTAAGCCTAGTGATCCTATTGATCAATGCTGGATCAACAGTTATGTGATGGTTTAACCATAGGTATTCTCCATGGTAGCTTTCCAGTAGCAATTTTACAAAAGCATTCACCTCCTGGTGTCTGCCAAAGTGCGGGATCTTCATTACATTAACTAGCATGGACTGCGCGATGTTTTGGGTCCATTGTTGTGGGGAAATCTTAGAATTATTTCCCTTGGTTCTTTCCAAGTACTTTTGCGGAGCTAGCATGCTATAGCCTTTACAGTCCCCCAGGTTGAAGTCACAAAATTTCAATGCTGTGACCATGTCTTGATCTGCACGGTAGGTGCGTACTCCTTTCGGTAGATATGCAGTGATGAGGTTGTATTCAAAGTCTCGAGGGACATTGTCCCTATTAATCGCACCACTTAGAGGGGGTATATACGCTGGTAGGATGGACGACATTAACTTGCTATTAGCTATGTCGTCTTTATACTTAGTTCTACTTTCTGCGCCAGCTCGAGATGTTCCTGCTCGAGCAGTCGACGGGGAGGCCTGCACTCCTCTCATCAATGATGCTTGCACTCCTACAGAATCCTTCTTTCAGACATAACTATGTCGACCATTAAATCAATCAAAAACTCTTTGACTGTTTCTTCGACGGCGTTGAGCTCGTCCGACATACAAGCTCGGAAAGGTACGTAGGGTCACCATGATCTCAGATACTGCACTTAGGATGAACAATCTACTTGCGATAATCACTGTATAAAATCACTAAATCTACAGGCTTCGAATTCTCAGTTTAGAAAAAGTGTTCTTTAGGTGTGGCATGATGGGTTAAATAAGGAATTTGGCAACGGCCTGCTTGCAATGGGTATGGGGCCTCCATTAACTCCATTCTATCCATTCTGGTGCTGGCCAATGGTCGAGTAGTAACCCATAAATTCTTTTTGATTCATTTGGAGCGGCAGTCGAACGGACATATTGGCCTCCAATGGATATATTGCTTCGCCATGGCGAAGTGACCCATGTCGCTGTACTGAAATCTCGGTGAAGCTCAAATTTGGCATAATTTCCCTCTGCAATGTTCCATCTTGAATCCCCTGTAGTTTTTCAATCTTTTCCCTCTTCTTACTTAAATTTCTAGCCTTCTTCCTAGTGAGCTTCATCTCCGTCGTTCTTTTCCCATTCTGATTCCTATCTTCCTTGGATTTAATCACTTCGCACTGCTAAGATGCTTTCAGGGTTAATAATTCTTCTTTGTTTGGGACAGGTGCTTTGGTCGCCCATGATCTTTCTGATGTTCTTTCAGCTTCGACATTGGGGTCTCTAGTGTCAAGGAGCTTGTTCTGTTCCTCAATCAACTGTGCAATATTATTGGTCATAAAATATTTTAACTCTTGTCTCTACTATTCTAAAACTTTTTCTTCTTCCTTCTTTCTAGCTTGATCTCTTTCAATCCAAGGATTTCCAAGTAACATAGTAAATGGGGCGCTTTCCTCAATAAACTTGATAATCTCAAAATCTTCTTCAGTCAAAGTTCCATTGACATTCATAGATATCTGAGTGAGCCTTCCACATAGGTTTACCAATTTTCCTCTAAACAACCCTCTTCCACTTAGTGAATGGATCAAAATAGGTCTTCCTATATCTTCCCAGGTTCTTTCTATCATAACGTTCACCTGTGTTTTCTCATCCAAAACACAGTTAATGTCGAAGTCTCCTATCCTTACTTCGAGGTAATATTTTTCCTTAAAGATCTCTGATAACTTAACATGGCGGTGTTCATTCAAGGTGTCTTTCATTTGCAGTAACATCTTTTCTGATTCTTTCTGGGGTTCTACTATTTCTGGATCTGCCTTAGGGTTTTCTTCTTTCAGATTCATTCTTTCAAGCTTAGAAATCATTCTAGGGCAATCTAATACTTCATGGTCCAAAGCCTTGCAACAAAGACAACTAGATCTTCCACTAGAACATTCTATAGCTAGATGTCCTAGTCTTATGCAACTGTAACATAGGGTTAATCCTCTCTTTCTTTTAAATGATCCCCAACCTCTTCTGTACTGCGCACTATGATCATGGTAGATGGTCTACAAAAAATTCGTTTTAGGATCCTGCATCCATCTGTTAGTCCAAATATTATTTCTATGCATAGGTATAACATATCTATCATTACTCTTATTAGATCTATTCATATCAAACTTTCTTTCATCTAATAATGCCCTAGTTTTCCATCTAGGACAAAATCTATCAATCATACCTAAATTCAGGCTTTGAGAAACAAAAATTTCACTTATCTTACTTCTATAGAGCACAAATATTTTAGATTTAGGACTTTTAACTATTCTTATCTTTATCAGAGCACAAAGCTTACATATCTTATCTCTTTCTTGTAGAAATTTCCACTTTTACCTTTCTTAGGGCACCAAAAACATTCAGATCTTGGTTCTTTTCTTCAGTATCACTCTTTTCTCTTACAGATCTGACCTTTCCTTTTTGGCACAAGGATTCACAGGTCAAGTAGAGTGCTGCGCACTAGGGCACAGATCTACGCACAAAGCTTACCCAATTTCAGGATGAATCTTTGCACATAGCTTCTTCTTCTCTAGTTCCCAGCAATCATAGTTTCAGTCCCGGCAATGAAACCATTTTTTGATACAGTGGCAAACCCAGGGTTCAACACTTAAGAGCACACCAAAAAAACCCTAACTACTAGCCCTTTCAGAAACACCTGTGAAGCAGATGAACTCTCACCCGAGGTAGAGGTAGGGGTGGTTGCAGGACTCAGACATCTGCAACCTTAGCTGGGACATAGATATGTGAAGACACACTTAGCGCAACACTTAGCATTAATATATCACCTCGAATCAATCCTTATCTCTCTTCGTAGATAACACAAAGTGACACAGTATATACTTATATCTAAGATAGCTCCAACACTTAGCAGCATACAACAAATTAGATTCAATAGATCAAGCATTAGGCATCTTACATATCATATCTAACATGCATTCATATCACATAAGCACAAAGCATCAATAGATCTACCGAAACACATCAAAGCACTTAGCAATAGAGAGAGAAACAACAGATCAGGTCAAGGTAAAGAGCACAACACACAGAGTTACAGTGGTTCACCCCCACCCCGGGGCTACGTCCACAAAGTCTTCTTCTTTATTATCTTGGTCAAGAAGTTATAGCACAGATCTTCAGAAATCCTCACTTCACACAGGACAGGAGGTCTGCGCAGCTTGCTAGATCCTTCTTCCTTGCGCCAAAAGCACAGAGCCTTCTACAATATCTTGCACTTAGCCCCTTACAATATGCACAGGGCATTTACAGCACTTGCACTTAGATCTGCATGTTAATCACATAGATCAACCAAAAAATTCCCTTCTTACATCGCTTAGCTACATATTTATACATTACAAAAGTGGGCCTAAACATGGGTAAACCCACAGGCTGACATCCCTTTCCCATTACATTAACCCAAAAACCCCAAAAGGACCCAAAGTGGGCCAAGATCCCATGATCTTTGCTTCGCTTGGTGCTTCGTCTTGCGCACTTCCTTCGATAGGGCGTGGAAGTCCCAAAAATGGTCAACTATGACCAAGTGTTCCTCAAAATTTGGTCAAGGTCCAACAGAGGCCACATGCCCCTGCACTATTTCTTGCGGACTAAGGTTGGGTACCCTCTCAAAGAAGAATGAGCATAGAATGATACCAAACCCGAAGTTCTTGTTACTCAACCCTCAACACTTTGTGAGCTGCCTTTTCATGTAGTCAAGCATGGTCATGCTCCAGTTAAATACTCATGCATTTAGGCACTGCATTGCACAATACATGTGTGCCCAGGAGGCCTGGTGTAAGGCCACAAATATAGTGATCCTCCCAATAAGAAAAACTATCACCTTCAGTGATAGGTTGGTGATATTATGGATGGGCACCTCAGAACCTACTTTCTCAGTGCCAACCTCACAATACATTCTGATGAGTTTGGCGATGTTGTGGGGCCCAGAGGGAAATGTATGCAGGTTGACTAGTTCCCTCTCCTCGAGAGGCCAGTCAAGAAATATATGTCCTCAGTCGTTGGAGTCAACAAATTCCCCTCAATCATAAACACCTCTGCATCAGGGTGCTAATAATTCACCAAGGAATTCAACAGCCTGGGTTGTTCCCTCATCAGTGGACACTGTGATGTAGGATCATCGCTCCACGTCAACAACATGCTAGCCAACCAACACATTCAGCGCGGATTTATTGAGAAAGGGAGAGGCACCGACCCTCCCACTTTTGAATTTTTGAAATATGATCTGATACATATCATTCATGTTGTAAGGCTATAAGAGCCGACCATGCCTCTGTACAGGTAGTGGTTGAGGTTGCTTTAAATGGTATCATGTAGCAAGCCCAGGACGTAGTCAGTTTTGGGCATCCATTTTTGTAATGTAGCCATAGAGGTATGGAGCCACTCTACTAATAACGATAGCTCAGAGATGATGATGAGGATAAGCTCATGAGAGCCCTCATTTTTGTAATAGGGGTAATAGGAAATAAGGGATAGAGAGTATCTAAGGAGAATAGGAGAGACATGGTAGAGAGGTCTCAGGAGAGAGAGCTGAGACTTGTTACAGTCCAGGTTTTGTGAAAATTTGTATAGACTTACAGAAGTAATAGAAAAGTAGTTTTTCCTGCATACTGTGTGTTTATGTGTTTACATGGTTTTATGCATTTTCATGTTTTAAATGCGTAACTGGTGAAGTATTACATAAGTTTAAATTTCTTCTCGTTTTGAGTTTCCGAGTGAAAGGAGTGCACATAGTCCGCAAGGTGTGCGTTGACAGAGGTGAGGTAACCTCAGGAAAGCTCAAGAGGGATAGCGTTGAACCTTCATCAGCAAGGGTACAAGGAGTGCATAGGAAGGAACTCTGTTTTGAGTTCAGGGAAGACAAAACTACTGGAAGTTCTGTAGAAGCTCTTCCAGGTGGGCATCAAGCCAGTGCAAAGGGTGCACGAGGAGAACTCTCTTTTGAGTTCCGAGGAATAAGAAGTGTCAAGGAGAGACACTCACAGAGTTGTTGAACACTCTGTAGGATCTGCAAAGTGTGCATTGAGAAGAAAGATGCTAGGAGGGCGTGAAGTATTTCTTTGCAAGAAATACTTCGAATTGAGCTATTCGAAAAATCAGCAGCACAAGGAGTGTGCGAGCATGAACTTGTCTCAAGTTATTAAGCTCAGGAGGAGTAGTGCCTTTGAGCATAGAGTTCCAACAAAAAAGAGTAGAAGTAGAGAGAACCTTTTGAGGTTTCTGAGTTGACAATGCTCAGGAGGGGAAGCATTTCTATAACGTAGATGAGACCCAAAGGAACTGGGCTCGAAAGAGGAGCATCGAAGGCCGAGGCCTTCAAGCGTCGAAATTATTCCAAGGGAAAGAAAGAAGAGAAAGATTAGGAGGGAGCTACAATAGCTGTAGATCAGCTATGGAGGAGAAAATCTAGACCGTTCATCCCTACGTCCAGACAACAGGAGAAGAGCACACATGAGAATAGATCTAGGCCATCAGATCTAGCGCAGAGGACCGATAGCCATTGGATATAGGAGAAGGTGCATGAGGTTTAACCCTCGTAACAACAGAGGAGAGAGGACTTGTCAAAATCTCAAAAGAATCGAGAGTGTCCATCTCAGAGGATGCATGGCAGAAATTCACACCCATCGGGGATCTCGACATCGGGATAACGAAGGTAGACCGAAAAAATGTCGCGAAAGGGGAAATCGTGATTGGATTAGGACCGTCCATCAGGTAGGATACGTGGCAAGCGGTCGGTGTTTCGGCACTTCGGGGGTTAGAAGGAGGAGAGGTTGGAGTTGCATCACAACTCCACAAACCCCAAAATCGCGATGCGCTCGGAGGAGGTAGCCCCAGGTCATAGAGCATGGTCATGTGGACGGAGGCTAAGGGAAGAGACAAATCCCATTAAGTCATTTTTGGAATTTTGGGATTTGGGTGTTCGGAAGGCCAAGAGTCAGGAGACATGAAGTCCTGACTCACAAAACCACGAAATGATCGTGGTCATTGATCGAGTAGAGGATCTGAACTGTAGATGTAGGAGGTATCAGATCTCTGGGTTTTGGGGATTTGAAAGGGGGAGGAGGAGCACTGCATCGCAATTCCCCAAATTGCGAAACCTGAAGCGCCTAAAGGATTGGCCCTAGGTTATAGGAGAGGGTTCATATGGATGCGAGTTAAGGGAAGAGCTAGTGAGGGCTAGGGTCTATTTTTGGGCTTCAGAATTTCGAAAGATAGGGAGCCAGGGAGAAATCGCATGTAGGAGTGTCGAACTACCGAAACCCAAAAGGCATGTAGCCTAGAGCCTTGGGTCACAGCCCGAGGTCACGAGAGAGAAAGGGAGTCAATGTAGAGGTGCTTGTTGGCTCAAAATCGAGAAAGGCATCGGAAAGGTGGCGTGCACGTAGGTTTTTTCTAAGGCCTACGTCAAGGAGCAAGGGGACCTGTGGATCTGTTCGAAGGGTTCCAGTAGGAACTAGAGAACTATTTTGGCTCAGTAGGAAGGAACGATCCAATGACCGGGAGGTCATGGATCTTGCTGAAGGGTGAGGTAGGGGGTCTACATCATGTGGTATCAGAGTAAGAGGTTTCACCCGTAGATTTTAGGCGGAAGAGAAGAAGAAGAAGACAAAGTGTTGATGCTCTATGGTGATTGTTGCAAGGTGTGCAAAAAATGGTGGAAAAACAGGTGAGATGTAGGAGAAGATGGTGATGCTCTAAGTTGCAGAGTAACTAATAGACTTGCCAGGGGGGTAGGCAGAGAAGATGGCTACTGAAGGCCATGAGTGTGGTGGAAGAGGAGACCACCAGTAGAAAAGCAAGGCAAAAATTGACAAAGAGCTCACTGAGATAAGGGAAAGAATGGAACAACTAACATTGAAGATGCAGCAGGAGGAAAAAGTACACTGGAGGTATGAATGGCCTCTGAAAAGGAAAGCCAATTGGCCTGTTCAAAATTTTTTGGCCAGGAAACAACAACAAGAGTTGAGGAAGTGGATGAGGTATGCTGAAAACCTTAGTGATACAGAGTTGGTTTGCATTTGTGAGCCAGAAGTTGGAGAAACCCTTAGTGATGAGGAAGGGAGATCAATTTTAGGTCTCATAAAATTCCAGGAGGGCAGAGATGAATTTTCCAATTGCCAGGTGGGAAATGAGATGAGATCATTGGAGGATATCATAGACTATCATAAGGACAACAAAGGAAATTCATATTACCAGGAGGGCAATGATATGAGATTAGCAGAGGATCTTGTAAACTACCAGGTGGGTAGAAGTGAACTTCTGAGTTTCCAGGTGGGCAATGGGAAGAGATCAATAGAAGGTCTCGCATACTACCAAGGGGGCAGTAGTGAAAGTTCAGATTTCTAGGTGGGCAATGAGATGGGATCACTGGATCTCATAGTCTTCTAGGTGGGCAATAGAAAATTCCCAAATTGTCAGGTGGGCAGGGGAAAAGGTATGAGACTGTCTAAGAGTCTCATGGGCTCTGTTGAGGGTTCATATCAACAAGGAGTTCTGATAGATGAATATTCATGTGGGTTTGCAGACCATGTGAATGAAGATGATGACAAGTTAAAAACTTGCACCATCCAAGAGGAGGATTACAAGAGAATTATGATGATTGGGGGAATTCGGGTATTCCTACCATGCAACCTAGTGGAGGCAACAACAAAAGAAGGACAACCAATAGAGAATTTCATGGAGGAATAAGTGGAGTAGACACTGATGTCTACACCAACAGAAGGAAAAGAGCATTCAGAAGAAAGGCTCAAAATTTTCAGCCAAGAAGATAGAACAGAGATGACTGCAGCACTCAAGCCTGCATTAGAGGAGGAAGAAGATGACATCGACTTTGCTGATCTGTGTTGTAATGTCCCCAAGGTTGAGCCCTGTTATAAATCATGTCTATGAAGTATAAATCTTTCATTATGAATTGTAATTATGTTCTATAGGCTGGTGAGCCAAGTTTATATAAGTTGGTGGGCTTATGTGATTATTAGGCCAGGGAGCCTAAGTATTAAGGCCGAGAGCCTGCTTTTGTATATGTAATCATGCAGAAGATTAATAAAAATATAAACACCACTACGTGTAGACCGACCACAATGAATGAGTGATGGGGGACTAAGCTTCCACAAGTTGGGTAAGGGATTGGGGGCTGGAAAGTTGGAAAGAGAGGCTAAGTGTTGAGCATAGGGGCTAAGCCTAGGGGGCTTAAGTCCTTGGGAATAATATTTTAATATTATTCCAAAATCTATGTTAATGTGATGTTTTATCGTAAGTTCTTGGGGAAGGATGAGTGACTTCCAAATAGGAAGGAACGAGCTTCATGGGTGACAAGTGTCAACCCAAGTTCATGCAGTTAAAACTGCCAAGTTGAGCCGTGATGGGGATTCCTTCTCCATGCTACGGTGGACAGTCAGAAATGGTGAATCTCGTCTAACATCTACAAGAATATACCCTCACAAAAATTTGAAACCGGAAAAAGACATGTTTTTGTTTCTGGGGAAGACAGTACACCCTCTGTTCTGAACCGTCGAGTCTGTGTTCAACCCCTGCGTGGATTTATTGTCACGCATCCCTGAAACCAAAGCTGTGAGTCTATCCCATGTTTCCGGTTGAGGAAACCAATGTGTCTTGTACTTGCTGATCCTTCTTATGTTGTTGCATCTATCCATCATTATCCTGGGGTGTTCGTGTCTGGGTTCCAGTTGATTGTGGTGGCTGTGCAGTGCTTGACCATGTGTGGCTTGTTGGCCAGTATATATAACTCTCTCTCTAGGTGAGAGAGTGCGTGAAGGAAGGAGAGAGCTCCTGGAAGGAACCCTGTAGCTGCCACAGAGCTCAGAGATTTTTAGTCTGGTATGTTGCTGAAGCCCAAGGCAAGGGCGGTTAGCAGCCGAAGGACTGTCTATGTGACATAGAAGGTGTATTCTCCTGGGGTGGAACAATCATGTGGGGAAGGAGAGTCTGTAAGGAGTGGTCATAAGTGGTTCCTGGGAGAGAACCCTTCCTCTGTGACTGTGTGTCTTCCTGTATTCCTTTCCTAGCCTAGGATTCCTTACCCGGTGGAGCTTAGTCCCAGCTCAAGGGTGACCTACTGCTGAGAGTGATGATCAACGCGGTCTAAGGCTAGGAGGTTCATGGAAGGTCTACAGGTAGTTGGTGGTGTGTGACAGTTTCAAGGATAAGTATCAACTTATGCTTAATATTATGTTTTGCATGCCTTTGATGCTTATATGTATCATCTATTTTGTTGTGCATATGAATTATTGTTAATGCCATGGATTATTTATGTTAGCAGTAATCTTGTGCTTACTTTGAGTTAAACATGTTTAATTTGATTCAAGTGCATGTTATTAATTAAGTATGAGAATGATGTTGTTTTGCATAGTAGCATTGGCCTGACTGGTGGGATGATGGCTGGGGGGACGTTACATGTGTGAAGAATTAGAAGCCATGGAGAGAAGGGTAATGGTGCAAAGTTTTCACATCAGATAGGATAATTTGGAAACAAGTAGAGAAGCATACTAGCCTGGGGAGAAGCTGGAAGAAGTTGGGGATATACCAATAGAGGATCTGAGAGAAGACAATTTGTCAGAGAAGGAAGCTGAGCCACAACTCAGTGAGGAGATTACAGAATTGGATTCTACTGCAGAGTGGCCACTCAGTGCAACAAAAGGAATTAAAGACAACATGGGAGATCGAGTAGATCTACCCACTTAGATGAAGAAATTGCAGCAGAGGGGATTGCATACAAAGAGCCAGCCACTGGAGCAACTGGATAGGGTGATTGATGAAATCAGGAAGCTGATGTTAATATCAATAGAAGTATTCAGCAAGGGAGAGCTGAAAAGAGGAGAGCCTGCCATAGCAACAGGGAAGCAGGAGTAGCAGCAACAACAACAACATAGCTGGAGAGGAGCAAGAGGACAACTCCAAGGGAAAGTTTTGGATCCAGGTGGATTTTAGCATTGGAGAAGAGGAGATCATGACCAGGAGCTCATGATTTTTCTAGCTGAGGAGTATGATGCAAGAGCATCACTCTACGTCAATAGTGTGCTAGCCAGCCAACACATTCAACGCACATTTATGGAGAAAGGGAGAGGCGCCGACCCTCCCACTTTTGAATTTTTGAAATATGATCCGATAAGGATCGTTCATGT
>SNQJ01S0055586.1:44339-62952 GCA_010110895.2 Picea sitchensis
TTGTAAGGTTGTACGCGCCAACCACGCCTTTGTACAGGTAGTGGTTGAGGTTTCCTTAAATGGTAGCTTGCAACAATCCTAGGACGTAGTCAGGACTGGGCATCCATTTTTGTAATGTAGCCGTAGAGGTATGGAGCCACTCTGCTGATAGCGATAGCTCAGAGATGGTGATGAGGATAAGCTCATGAGATCCCTCATTTTTGTGATAGGGGTAATAGGAACTAAGGGATAGAGATTCTCTAAGAAGAATAGAAGAGACCATGGTAGAGAGGTCTCGGGAGGGAGCGCTGAGACTTGTTACAGTCCAGTTTTTGTAAACATTTGTATAGACTTACAGAAGTAATAAAAAAGCAGTTTTTCCTGCATACTGTGTGTTTATGTGTTTACATGGTTTTATGCATTTTCATGTTTTAAATGCATAATTGGTGAAGTATTACATAAGTTTCAATTTCTTCTCATTTTGAGTTTCCGAGTGCAAGGAGTGCACATAGTCCTCAAGGTGTGCATTGATAGAGGTGAGGTAACCTCAAGAAAGCTCAAGAGGGATAATGTTGAACCTTCATCACCAAAGGTGAAAGGAGTGCACAAGAAGGAAATCTGTTTCAAGTTCAGGGAAGACAGAACTACTGGAAGCTCTGTATAAGCTCTGCCAGGTGGGCATCGAGCCAGTGAAAAGAGTGCACGAGGAGAACTCTCTTTTGATTTTCGAGGAACGAGAAGTGTCGAGGAGAGACACTTACAGAGTTGCTGAACACTCTGTAGGCTCTGTAAAGTGTGCATTGAGAAGAAATATGTCAGGAGGGCGTGAATCATTTCTTTGCAAGAAATACTTCGAATTGAGCTATTCGAAATCTCATTAGCACAAGGAGTGTGTGAGCATGAACTTGTCTCAAGTTCTTAAGCTCAGGAGGAGTAGTGCCTTTGCGCACAGATTTCCAACAAAACGCAACAGAGGTAGAGAGAACCTTTTGAGGTTTCTGAGTTGACAAAGCTCAGGAGGGGAAGAATTTCTATAATGCAGACGAGACCCAAAGGAACCAGGATCAAAAGAGGAGCATCGAAGGCCAAGGCCTTCAAGATTCGAAATTCTTCCAAGGGAAAGAAAGAAGCACAAGCTCAGGAGGGAGCTACAATAGCTGTAGATCAGCTACGGAGGAGAAAATCTGGACCATTCATCCATACATCCAGACAACAGGAGAAGAGCAAGCAGGAGAATAGATTTGGGCTGTCAGATCGAGCGCAGAGGACCGATAACCATTGGATCCAAGAGAAGCTTCATGAGGTTTAACCCTCGTAACAGCAGAGGAGAGAGGCCTCGTCAAAATCCTAAAAGAATCGAGAGCATCTATATCATAGGACACATGGAAGAAATCCACACCCATAGGGGATTCAGACATCGGGAGAATGAAGGTAGATCGAAAAAACATCGTGAAAGGGGAAATCGCGATTGGATTCGGACCATTCATCGAGGAGGATACGTGGCAAGTGGTTGACGTTTCAACACTTCGGGGGTTAGAAGGATGAGAGGTTGGATTTGCATCGCAACTTCACAAACCATGAAATCGCGACGTGCTTGGAGGAGTTAGCCCCAGGTCATAGGGCGTGGTCACGTGGACGAAGGCTAAGGGAAGAGACAAAGCTCGTTAAGCCCTTTTCAACATTTCAGGATTCGGGTGTTTGAAAGGCCAAAAGTCGGGAGATGCGAAGTCCCGACTCACGAAACCACGAAACGATCGTGGCTGTTGATCGAGCAGAGGACCTGGATCGTAGATATGGGAGGTATTGGATCTCTGGGTTTTGGGGATTTGAAAGGGGGAGTAGGAGCACTGCATCGCGATTCCCCGAATCGCAAAACCCAAAGTGCCTAAAGGATTGGCCCTAGGTTATAGGAGAGGGGTCATATGGATGCGAGTTAAGGGAGGAGCTAGTGAGGGCTAGGCTCTATTTTCAGGTTTCTTCATTTTGAAAGATAGGGAGTTCGGGAGAACTCCCATGTAGGAGTCTCAAACTCCTGAAACATGAAAGGCGTGTAGCCTAAAGCCTTGGGTCATAGCTCGAAGTTAGGAGAGAGAAAGGGAGTCAATGCAAGGGTGCCTGTTGGCTTAGAATTGAGATGGGCACCGAAAAGGTGGCGCGCACGTAGGTTTTTTCTAAGTGTTCCAGCAGGAACGAGAGAGCTATTTTGGCTCAGCAGGAAGGAACGATCCAATGACCGGGAGGTTGCTGACCCTGCCAAAGGGTGAAGTAGGGGGTTTGCATCACACCGATAGAAATTACATAACCCTCATTGTTTCAATGTGGCGATAGCAACAGGGTCCTCATCGACCAAGACATCAATCTCCTCGTGTTCCCTCTCCCTACAATGGACATACATCCTATTACATGACAAGTTCAAGTGGGAGTTAACTCTTGCACATTTTAGTTTTCAATGATTTTGAGGGTGTACGTGGGCTATTTTGGACACAGTCGTGTACATCCACGGGCATACTGTTTTCTTCTCGTAGATGTACATGAGTTGTCCTTTGAAAGTGCGTGTATACATAGGGCCTCCCTTTTTTAGGAGGGCACGCCCCCTCAAAAACTAAAAACTATGCAAAATGGAAGGATTGAAATGCAAGAGAGATGAGTTTCTACTTACTTGGTCTAAGAAGAAGTTCATTTCGTCCTCTGAAGCTCTTGGAATCAACTCTTTTAACAAAGGGGTCTTTTTCACTTTTTGGTTAATTTTCAAATTCCAATGGTGAAAATGAGCTGTCAGCTTTTATTTATAAACTTTTTTGGCCCTTTTTGCCACTTTTTTGAACCCTTCTGTCATATTCTCTCACTTGAAAATCTTTTAATGTGGTTCTTGTGTTTATTACTGGATGTTACGATGCACTTCACTTTTGGTTTGCAAAAATTTTAGGGAGATGGGTGACTTTTAAAGGTCCTTTGGTAAAAGCCATTTTTCCAACTTTTTGCATATAAGTCAGTATTCCACCTCCACTTTCTACATCTTGTTGTATTTTCCTCTTTGCCATAGGATTCCACCTCCATGGAAGTGTGACACAGAACCATCTTTGCTATTTTAGAAGTGTCGTGATGAGGTGGTAGATCCTACCTTTACATGGATGCCCTAGATAGATCCTAGTTGCTTTTTGGCATCCATGCTGTCTTCAAATGACTTTAGGCTCGGGAGTCCTTGTTAGTCCTATGATGATTATGAGATTAAGCCTCATTTGTTTGATACACCATCACTCTCGGCCTTACCCTCGAGACTCCCAAAATGAGCATGCTTTTTTGTCTTTCAAGCTCGCTTTGAATTTCGAAAGCAACATCCAACGAGACTACGTTTGTTCTTTTTAAAATTGTCTGGATTAATTTGAAAAGTAACTACTGGAGTCTTCTTTAAGCCCTTTTCTGACTCTTTAAACATGAACATATTACTGAGCAATCTTGTTTCCCTTCACACTCACCAAACTAAAACTTGAAGGAATGTCTGTCCGACGGTAGTTTACCCCTTTTTCAGTCCGGATGGTCAAATTGTACGAACAAAGGTATACTATGGGAACTTTGGTTCTCTAGAAGAGTATTCTCAGGTATAATTTTAATTCTTTTTTCGGGCCCAAGGGACTAAATTTACGAAAAAGGAACCCCCACAGAGTCCATAGTTAAACTCTTTTCAGATTCCTTAAAATTGAAAAGATCGCCAAGTGACCTTGTTCCTTCACACTCGTTAAATTGGTCCAGAAGAACATCCCCTACGGAGTTCATAGTTAAGCTCTTTTCAAACTCCTTAAAATTGAAAAGATCGTCGAGTGACCTTGTTCCTTCACACTCGTTAAATTGGTACAGAAGAACATCTACTGGCATGAGTTTACCCCTTTTTCCGACTTGTAGATTATGGAGGGAAAAGGTACACCTCGAGAGTTTCATCTCGCTAGGAGAGTTCTCCTAAGTAAATTTTATACTTTTTCGAGCTAAGGAGACTAAATCCAGAAAAAGGCTGTGAGTCCATAGTTAAGCTCTTTTCAGACTCCTTAAAATTGAAAAGATTGTCGAGTGATCTTGTCTATGTCACACTCATTAAAATGGTTTTGAATAGACGTCTCTTCGGTGCTAGTTTATCCCTTTTTTGAACCGACTAGACTACTTCTGAAAAAGGTACCCGAGTGGAGTCTTCTTTTATGTTTTTTTCAGACTCTCTAAACGTGAAAAAACTACTAAGATTACCTTCTCTAGGCTCGTGAAAAATGCATTGAAGGGGGTTTCATCGTGTCTTGCTAATTGAATTTGAATCTCTGCATCTTTGGCCTAATATTGGCTCCATGTTGCTCTCAACTGAACCTTTTAAGCATGCCTTATATGAAATCCTTGTAGCACTTTGCCTCTGCGACCTGACACCTTGACCCATGGAAGAATTTTCCCCAAGTGTCATTTTCTTGCACATGTCTCCTTGGTTTGAGCATTAGTGTGTTCCTTGCACTTGGAACTAGTATGCTCGTGACACTCGATCCTCCTTTGTAACGTAGCATTCTTTTATTCTTTTTCAAGCTCTTTAAAAATTGAAAAAGACAAAAAAATAAAAAAAACCCAAAAAGAGGGGACGGGAAATATATATTCTTTTTTAGCAGCACAATGAGTCACCTTTGGACAGAGCACATCCTTCCATTTTTTCGTCAAGCATTGGGATCTATTATGACCTTAGGAATCCATTCTTGCTACATAGATTTGTGTCTTCCTCCATCTGGTTACTCTTCTAGACACATGGAGAGTTTGCGTTGCCTCATGCATCATAAATTGATGTCATTGTCATGATGCCTGAGTCTGATCATATTTCGTGCTCTTGTCCAAGGGAAGTTTCACCTAGCCTGAGTCGACCCTTCTGTAGTTTGTCTCTTGTCCTCATACTCGACCATCCCAAAAGTCCAATCAAGTCCTTGTTCAAAATCAATGAAGTTCTCTACCTGATCATCGAGATCCTCTTGTCTTTTCCCGACGAGCCATCGAAGACCTCCGGGTAGTGAAGTTGTACACTCATATTGCACTCCTACCCAAGTTTTGAAGATATTGAAGTTGTTTCTTGATCTCTGAAGGGGTCATCTCCAACCATCAGACATTATTGACTTCTTGAAGATGGATACTATACATGTATATCTTTGATTTTGAGATGTAGATCCACTGTGTATTTCTCGCGGCTACACTTTATATAGTTATATGACATGGATATGTAGTGTATTTGATTGATAACCATGATTTATTTCATCCTGAGAATGGGTATGACCACCTTAGTGAGACAATTGTTATTTTTACAGATGGCACCTCCCGAACTCTAGTCCTGGGCTCACTTGCTCCGTACGTTGGAGAATATTTTGTAATGTATTTCGGCCATCATATGCTCTTATGACCGCACACATTAGGGGGTATATGTTATAGCCCTAAATTTCTCTACACCTTCTTACCTGGCCTTTGGCCCTCTTATTTGCATTTTTTGGCCAAGCCAACACTGAGTTGCTCTTCTAAAAAACTCATTTTTTGAAGATGCATGCGCCCTGTACCAATACTACCCACATACATACACTTGTTGCACCACTATATCTTACGTACATATGCATGTTGCACCATTACATCTCGTGTATACTTGAAAAAGTTGCAAAAATTAAAAAGTTGCAAGGAATTTGTTGAGATTAAGGGCTATTGGGTAGTTTCCTAACTAATCCACCGCCTATAGCCCGTCACCCAACCGAATAACCATCCTTTTCCCATATAAAAGGAGGTGTTGGGGTCTCATTCCATATCTAAGCATAATAACAGTGAAACTATGCCCGTTTCACATGCCCTCCTTTCCCCAAGCATCTACAGCCTTGTTGAGAGAATTGCCTCAACTTTCCTCATTTTTCCCTTTTTCCTCCATAAGAACCCATTCCATTTCCAAAGAAGAAGTGTGAGAGGATAAAGATACGCGGAAGTGCACTTGGAGCTTGGTGAAGAGGATCTCGGACCAGGTTCGAGGAGAAGTAGCCGACTTTGGTTGTAAGTAATCATTATATTATCAATAAAAGAATTACTTTTCCTGTCCCAATAACATGATGTGTTGAATGTTTGCATTTGTTATATGTTTTTATTCTAACATCTAAACCATATTTATGTATGAAATGTGTGCTTGTAGTTCTCTGTTTTTCTGTCTTTGAATGTAGGCCAGCCTTGGGAGGAGGTTTGCAGTCAACGGAGCTATCAAGCGCAAGAGGTTCTACATTGAACGTGGAGTAAAGGTACAATTACCAGATCTTTCTCATGTTACTTTTCTTGCATAAGTTTGGGGTATGTTGTTCCAGATTCTATACTTAAGGATTAGAAAGTACAGTGTCTAGGCATCCGAAAGTGAGTAAAGGATAAAAAGGGGGAAGAATCAACCTTCCGAAAAGGAAGCTAAGGCTGATTTCCAGGTTGTCGTTGTCTCTCTTCCAACTATTCCTGGATGCTTATATATCGTTTAATCACAGCCCATGAACGTTCAAGTTCTACCCGGGTGGTGGTTGTTTTAAGTATGGTATTGAAAAGGTTCAAAGCGATATGGGCTTGGTCTGACAAGCTGGGTTCAATATTAGGCTATCTTGCAACGGGGATAGTCATAGAGGAATAGGAACATTAAAGAAGAGTTCTAGGGTTCTTACCCTATAAGACTGGGGGAAGGCAGCTCCGCCGGTGCTCCTGAAATTTGAAAAAATCAACCTTCTCCTGGGGCGACAGGGTTTGAATCCGACTTAGGACCTCGGCATAGGATCTCACCCCTCGGAGGATGTCATCATGAGGCTAATTCTCATGTTCATACTTTTTAAGGCCACAACTAGCCATGTGATTACCCACGATCCTGTGTGGGTCGTGCTTCTTGAACTCAATGTGGACCAATTTAATATCCTCCAAAGTTGTTGCCTCATCTTTTGCATGTCCGAAATCTAATAAAGAATAGGTATTCAAATGAATGGGGAAAGGAGACCATACCTTCTTCAAAAATCCCTTAAGCTTCTTTCTTATGTAACCAATCACAGTTTTCCTAGCGATTTCACAGCAAACTGGCCTATCCGGTATGAATAATGGTAGAGCATAGGGGGGAACAGAAGTGTTAAAAACCCTGATGTATGAAAATTTATCCTCTACGTACCAGTCAACCACGTTGCTCAAGTTGGTGGTGATGCTGTCTGAAATCCTGAGTGGTGGGTTGCCGAAGATGGATACATGCATTTCTACCATTACCCAATTGAAAATTTCATATATAAAATCTGCGGCCTTATATTCCCAAAGTTTTGAGTGGTAGACATGGATAGGCTCAACCTCTGATGGAGTCTAGCTCCAGCTCATTAATGGGAAAGGTGTCATGAAAAAAACAACATCCATGATGTAGGTGAACATGAAAAATGAAGCGGCCTTCCCACTCGCCTTTTGCATCCGATACTCGGTAATCCGGCTGGTTAAACTGTCTGACAACAATTTGGCCCAATCGAAGGAAAAGCCTTCAAACACTATATGAATGAGAGGTACCCACGTGAGGAAAAAATGTGTGGTTTCCTCCTTCCCATACAACCTACAGGTCATCATGGATATATATTTGAATTGAGGTTCCAAGGAAGAGATTGAATAAACTCCGTTACCATCCACCCTAAACTTTGCAGGGTGCGAGACCCAATCCTTGGTCAGATCAACAAAGTTTCTGTCGTATTGCTCGCACTCTTTCCGCTTAAAACTTTCCAGAAACTCGGCATTGTGTGAGAAGTTCGGTGTGGGTGACAATTGGTACATCACCTGCAAATGTTCTGGTCTGAAGGTTCCAATGGTCACCTTCTGCTCACTGATAATAGTTCTGGTTGGGATATCCACATGATCTAATGCCCATCAGATCATATCATAATAGGGAAGAAGTCGTGGCATAGACACTATCTTATGTATCTCTTCTTGAACGATGATTTTGTATTTGGTGGCCAAAATTGGCTTCTCATTATCACTGGAGTCATCTGAGCAGTTCACTAAATCGGACTAAAGAACCTCGGAGATGTATGACCAGGTTCTGACAGAATCAACACTTTGAGGTGAGGTATCGGAAACAATATCTGAGTCTTGCCCTGAACTCTCAACAATCGCCTTGGATGCTTTTCGTGGGGCCATGATAGAGGACTCTGACTTAGCTCTCCTATAGTAAAAATGTGTATACATACAAAAATTAGCCTGGTGAGAACTTTGCACAAGATAGAAATGAAATTTTAAACAATGAGAGAAATAACTCTATATCTCGACCATTTAAAACCTCGACGTCCTTATGAACCAGAACGGTCAAATCATTTTTTGAGAAAAATTTAGCAATAAAAACAATATCTTTACCTATCACTTCACCTCTCTTCTCATAAATGCGATAAATTTTGACGGGTCGTGACACACATTAGCGCAAAAAAAATTTAAATTTAACCCGTAGATGGTGCGTGTTAATATTTGTATTAATGTGCTGGTTAATCTGGCTTAGCTTCTTTAATTAGGTTTTCTTTAAACATGAATCACCCTTTTCGGCGTTCGTCGTATTGGGATATTTCACTCTTATGCTTCGAGCCCCTAAAATACAAGATCACGATGACGCGATCTAGTTAAGCAAAAATGTGATCCAGATTAAGTGTTTAATTAATCAGTGTTTAATTAATATCGTGATTTCGCGACTTGAGACTACGAATTTATAGTTTCTTAGAAGAGTGAATGTCGAGTTGCAAAACCCCGACATTGTTTAACTATGGTTTAAAAAACATACCCCTAACACTAACCCAGGTGACTTTCGACAGTATCTCGCAACCTCGCCTATCGGCATTATGATGGTGAGACTTTTGGGGAGAGCGACCACCGAGATGTGAAATCCCGACATAACTTAACTAAGGTTTAAGGAACTTTACACTCAGCGCTAAGCTGGGTAAGATTTCAAGGTTTTTTCGTGACTTTGCGCATCGGGGCTTGGAAACCATGTGACTTGTAACTCCCGAAACACGATATCCTGAGGTAAATAAAACTGAAAAATATCATTTAACGGTTAAATGGAAATGGTTTAGGAGTACAACTTCCATCGTGACTTCACATATCAAGACTACTAATACTTTCAAAGGATAAAGGTCATGAAGTAAAAGACAACTTAAAGGCCAACCTTTGATTCAAAGAATTACATTTAAACCAATTGAGAAAGGCGGCTCCAACATAGGCTCCAACTAGGGATCCCGTCTTCTTGCGAGACGGGAAGAACAATAGACCATGTGCCTGTATTGGGTCAATGGAGTCATTGGTTTTATTTTTGCGAAACTTACTTAAGGAAAGGGGATACATAGGGAATAAGAGATTTCGTCTTTTACTTCTGAAAAGCTTTTCAACACTCAAATGCGTTTCAAACTCAACTGCAGTCCCTTTCATGACTTTCTATTTCTCTTTACTGAATCCAGGCCTGCCTTAAAACAATCAAAATAGTCCTAGGAAATCCAACAGATCTTGTGGCTTTTGGCTTACATCAAATGAGGTAAATTACATGTTTTTTAATTGGGGAGCCCTGTCCGAACTTGGGGTGCAGATCGGGTTTCGAGAAAATTGATTACCAGATCAAAGTGAGATTCACGTATGAAAACCTTACAGAGATCTCAGATATTGTTCACTGCCATTGAGCCTATTCAGTACCCCGGTGACGTTATCTGGCCCTTTTTTCTGAATTTCCTTTCACCACTTCGAAATATATTTATGCATTTAAATGCTGAGACGAGGGCAATCTTTTCTGAATTTCCTTTCATCGTCTCTTTGGACTAGATGGGGGAAATAAAATATGAATTTCCTTTCACCATATGTCTTATAATTAACTTTTTAGAACATGAAGTGGGGGCAATCAGTTTGTATGAGGGATGATATCTGTGTAATATTTGCAGTGGAGGTCTATCAACTTGCTTTGATTACTTGGTACCAACCTTCCCTTAACTTTCAAAGCACCTTAGTCTGTGGGGAAAAAGGGGAAAGATTACTTCCAAGGGCCTTCCTTCGAGAAAGCCTCAATCCTTCGAAAACTATTAAAAAACCTAGAAGAGTCAGGATCAACCTACGCATAACTTTGTTTAGTAAGAGACTGAGGGGTTATGAAGAATGTCTTACTTTCTGAAATCTTCTTTACAGCTTCCAAAGCTAAAACGTAATCTCTTCTCCCTATGTATGGAAGTTGGAAAGATGCTTGATTTTTTAATAAGGTAAGTCTGCGGATAGAAAAAAGGTGACAGAAAGAGATCTGGGATTCGAAATACAGTGGTTAAAAACTAAAACTGACTTTTGGGACCCTTTTCCGGAGACACTTTACTTTATTTGCTTATTTTAATTACTTTCTATCTTTGTCTAGGTGAAACTCTTAGAACCCATAGTAAGGAGTCGTTCTTTTAATCACCAGTCAAGCAAAAATATTATATTTATGAGATCATTACGGTGCTTTGGAGACCTTCATTTAAAAAATAAAATTCTTAGGAATTCGTACCTTTGCCTTACCATTTCATTTTCCTTTAAATTAACGGAAAACTTTTTCTATCACTTGTTTTCGGCGAATTTATTTTCCAATATATGACTCTCTGTTTGCTCCTTTCACTCGTTTGGGCTACAATCCAAAATCCTGTAAACACGAAGAGTGCCTTTTTAAAGAGATGGATGTATTGAAAATTTTGTATCTCTACTTCTACAAAAATCACTGACCTAATTAATTAGAGGTGAAAGTAAACTTACCAAAGAGAAATTATGAAATAGAAAGAAAATACAAACCGGTATATACAATGGATTTTTTTTTTTTTTTTTTTTGGGAACCAATTATTGCATATAGTGTTTTAAATAACGCCCATTGACAGGGGCGTTGAAAATTTTACCATCCAGATTTTCTAATAGAAACGAATTTTTTCCTTCGGGAGCTGCAACTTTGAACGGTTCATACTAGATATGATCAAATTTACCGTGTTTCACCGAGTCTTCCTTCCTAGCATCCCATTTCAAGACCAAATCGCTCGGGAGAAACTCTCTGTCTTTTGCCTTATGGTCGAATAATGTTTTCATGTCGTCTTGGTATTTCTGCAACCTTTCGTCCACTTCAACCCTGTGCTGTTGTACTTCAATCAGCTAGATTATCCTTCTTGTGACATGATTTGGTTCTTCTTTCTCATCTTGCCAGAGTTTCATTATGGGAAGCGCTAGATTTATGGGCAATACCACGTCAGTCCTGTACACCATTTAGAAAGGAGAAGTGCCAATAGATTTTTTCGTGCCTATTTGGTTTGCCCATAAAACATATTTCAAATGCATGTGCCAAGATTTTTTGTTCTCATTCAACACTTTATTAATTACATTGATCAGACTCTTGTTTGAAGACTCAGCTAGTCCATTTCCTTAGGGGTAATATGTCATGGAATGGCCAAGCATGATATTGTATTTTTGGAAAAAACTGATCATAGCCATAGATTTAAAAGCATGGGCGTTATCTGTGACTATCTTTCGGGGGCAGCTGAATCTAGATAAAATGTTTTCTTCTTGGAAATCTATTACCACCGAATCTATTGCCCTTCTTGTTGGAATAGCCTCCACCCATTTAGTGAAGTAATCTGTGGTAGTCAAGATTCATTTGTGTTGAGCACTAGAATGGGGGTTAATTTCACCCATAAAATCTAGTCCCCATTGCTTAAAAGGAGCTTCTATTTTGACCAAGACTAACGGTAGTGCTGGGAGTTTATGCTTGCCTGCGAATAATTGGCAAGGGTTGTAGGTTCTGACTTTAGCATTGACGTATGAGAAAATTTTTGGCCAATAATACCCTTCCCTTAGGATATTATAAGTTGTTTCCCTCCAAGCGTGATGTCCCTTGCACGCCCCTTCATGAAATTTTCTTATGACCTTCTCTGTTTCTAATTCAACCAAACAAACCAACATGAAGCCAAGTGGATCCTTCCAATACAATTGACTTTATGATATACAGTACTTAACCGCATGCAGTTTTAGCGTCCTGGCTTTGGATGGGGATAAATCACTCACGCATTTGAAGGTCATCAGGTAGGACACTATGTTTTTGTACCAATCAGATGAGGCAAACCTCTCTTCGATTCTTATTGCACTTGTTTGCTCATCGAGCTTGTTCATTTCCACACCCTCTTCACATCCCTGTAGTCCATTTATATCGAGGGCTCTGAAATTTGATTCAGCTAATATTTTAGCCAAACCTTGTCCCTTTACTAGTCTCGTCGGATTTATCTCTAGATCAAATTCTTGAATTTTAGCGAGCCACCGTCCCCTTTTGCCATAACTGTCAGACTGAACCAAAATATCTTTTATAGAGCTGGTGGGGATGTACGCGATTACCTTGGAATGAAACACATAAGTTCTGAAAGCCTTTAACGCCTTCACCATAGTGTACACTTGTTTTTCCATTATATCATATTTGAGTTCAGTGTCTCTGAGAGTTTTGCTGAAAAAAGCTATCGGTTGCACAAAACCTTCTTCATTTTTTAGGAGGAGTACCATGACAATTGTGTGTTCGGAGGCAAATGAGAAAATAAGAAAATCCTTTAGATAATCAGGGCTTGCCAGTACATGTGCCTCGCTTATAACCTTCTTGATGTGGGAAAATGATGCTTTGGCTTCTGCTGTCCATTTGACTTCGCTGTTCTTCTTTATCATATCTGTGATCAATTTCACAATTTCAACAAAGTTTGGGATAAATCTCCTCAAAAAAAATATTTTTCCTAAGAAAGACTGAATTTCTTTTACATTTCTAGGAATATTTATAGTATCTATAGCTTCAACCCTGCTAGGATCAATTTTAATTCCATCTCGAGATACAATATGGCCCAAGAGTTTACCTTCTTGCATGGAAAAGTGAGACTTTTTGGGATTTAAAGACAAACCAAACCTATGACATTTTTCAAATGTCTTCTTGAGATGTATCAAATGATCTTCATCAGATTTAGAAAAAATGGTTAGATCATCGAGATAGATAACCACGAACTTGTCTCTTTCGTCAATGAAAGCGATATCCATAACACATTGGAAGGTGGCACCTGCATTCATTAGACTAAAAGGCATCTTATCATAGATGAATGTACCCCAAGGGGTAGTGAAGGCTGTTTTTTCTTTATCATGTTGATTTACGGCAATTTGATTGTACCCAGAGAACTCGTCGATCATCGACATCCTATTTTCCCCAACTACCTTTTCTAATACGTGATCCATTTTGGGCAGAGGGTAGTTGTCTTTGAGGGATGACTTATTTAGATTTCTAAAATCGACACACAGTCTAATCTCCCCATTCTTCTTTCTAATCAGGACCAGGTTTGCTACCCAATCGGAGTATCTCAGTGGTACTATTATTTTCGCGTCTAAGAGATTTTTAACTTCCCTTTCGACTACGGGCAATAAGATAGGGTTGATTTGTCTAAGTTTTTGTCTAAAGGGTTTGACATGAGGCTTCAAAGGTATCTTGTGTTCGATCACAGTGGTGTCATAGGTTCTTAGTTCTTCGTAAGACCAAGCGAACATGTATTTATTCCATGGGAGTAAATCTTTATACTTGCTTTTTACCTCAGGAGGAAGGTAATTTGATATTTTTACCATCCTAGGATCCTCTTTTGTCCCTACGTTGCAGTATTCAACCTCCTCTGGTTGGGGTTGCAGAGTGGATTTTAAGGGCATGTCATTCTGATCGAAAAGTCTCTCCAGGGGGATTAGTCCCTTTGGAATCTGATTGTTCTTTAAAACCAACATCCGATGGTTAGCAATTTTTTCTCGGAACTCCTGAGGCTCCTCTCCCTCCTACATAATCTAGGTATGATCATTTTGGTCCTCTTGGTCAATGTGGGTTTCAGAGAAATCACCTACCATTTCCAGGAACTTTTTGATCTATTCCTCATGCTCGAAAACCTGCTAGTGTTGTATGTTGTTTGGTATGGATGGTCTGTGCCTTACCTTTATGTGGTACTTTAATTTGAAAGTGGTGGGAGGTACGAAAGTTGAAGATGCTTTGGCCAGTGAATTGACTTGCTGGTTTTCAGCCCGTGGGATGAAATGAGCCTTTACCGATGAAAATAAATTTTCTATAAGATCCTAGGCACAATTTTTGTAAGATCTCAATCTTGGGTGCTTGGCCTGGTTGTCCCAATTTATCTGTTTCACTATCAACTCTACATCTCTGTAAACTTCTAGGTTCTTTATGTTCAACTTCCTGGTAGCTTCCAACCCTAAGACTAAGGCTTCATACAAAAAAACGTTATTTGTATAGTCTATGTCCCACTAAAGCCTATAAGAGAAAGGGATAACAAATTCGTTTTTCGGTGCCACAAAAATTACTCTTGCACCCACTCCTTCACATGATAGGGCACCGTCAAAAAACATTTTCCAAATCCCAGTGCTATGTATATTTTCGTATGTTTTTTCTGATTCATTATTTTCTAAGTAATTATCTTCTGCACAACTATTTACATCATCATCAAAAGACAAAATACAATTTCCTAAATCTTGATCGGAAATATAAACAGGATAATTGTTTGGATTCTGAGGGTCACTCACTGTGTAGGCTAGCCTCGTTTCCCTATATAGTCAAGTAAGTTGTCCACCAAACATAGGAATCGTGGCGTAGGTCATGTTTAGTTGAAGAGACTCACCAATTTTGGCTCCCCATGACCTAGATAGCAGTAAGCCATACTTCAGGGGTATATCGGAAATAACCACATCCATCAAGATGCTTTTCATTGGTACCTACGCAAGAGTGACTACTAAATATTTTATCATACCCATGCACTTAACTCTTCTTGAATCGAAAGAGTACAGATCTCCATAAGGCCTGGTGATCTCTAGGCCTAGTCTATCCATAATAGTTTTGGGCATCACATTATGTGAGGCCCCAGAGTCTAGCATGCAGTTATGCAACAGTCGATCATGCACATTTAGAGTGATATAGAAAGGAGCTACGATGTCTCTGGCACCCTCGAAATGTGGACCAAAAGTGATATTGGGCATATCATCTTCCAAGTTTATCACGTTAGAGTGACTTTCTAGATCCGAAAAACCTATCACTTTAGTCATCTACTTTCGATATACATGATTCTTTGCTAATTCTACTAGAGGGATTGGTATTTTTATCTTATTTATCTCATTTTCGAGGCTGAACCCTCCACTACCTTTGTCTGTTTCTTTGGTTGAAACCCCATACTCCTCCTTTTCTAATTTCTTTGTTTGTGTTGATTTATCACCCGTGAGTTTATCTACCAGTATATGTGTTTTAGCTGTCTTGGTTTCCTTTGTTTGGGTCTCAACCTCTTTTACTTTGGGATCTAGCGAGTCTGCCCCTTTCATTTTGCTATTAGATGTCTCGGTCTCTTTTGGGGCAAGCTCGTATACTTCACCTCTAGGGATGATTTTCTTGGGTTGAGGAGTCAACACAGGTTTGTTTTTAGACCTCAGGTTATATCTCGGTTGGACCTCAACCATTATAGAATCAGTTATTTCTTGATAGCCAGAAACAACGGTGTCGTTTATGTCCTCATCTTTATTTGATGGTTGTTGAGTGTTCAAGGACTTCTCATAATATTCTTTATTTAAGTAAGGATGTGTGCATTCGTCACCCAAATTTGTCACATGTTCATCCAAATCTTTGAAATCTTGTAGGTCATTTCCTCCTATAAAATTTTCATTTTTTAAAGGGGTTTGAATTTTCTGGTCTTCATTTTTAATCTGCCTTTGTTGATTTTGAGGATTGGGGTTTCTTTTGAAATTCCCTCTTAATGAAAGGATGGGCCTTGGATTGATTTAGCTCAATTCTGGAAATCTTATTCGATAACTCCTTAATTATCCTAGTCATATCATCCATTTTGTCATCTGTGGATCTATTTGACCCTGAGGGTCCCGCTTGTTCCCTAAAACGTTTCTTTTCTTGGTTTCCCATTTCTACCTTGGTTTTCAATTTTCCAGAAGCCATCATATTAGATTCGATTTCTACGGCATCATCTTTCATTCGGGTTAGGGTATCCCCCCTCCTTTCTCTCAAAAGAAGTGCGAAATTGGGTTTGAAGGCTCCCACAAAGGTTGCCTTGGTTGTAGGTTGGGATGGTTTAACTTTGACCGGGAACTTATTATATAATTTGTTAAATCTTTGAATGAATTCCATAACGATTTCCGAAGTCTTTTTCTTTAAAGAGCCGAACTTTGTCAAATAATACAAATGGTCTTTCCTTTCGCCCCATTGTCTAAGAAAGGAGTCTTCTAGGGCATCATAGGATAATATCGATCCTATGGGTAGACTTCAAAACCAGGTTCGTACCTGTCCTTTGAAAGTCTGAAAAAACAACCTCAAATATAATTCTTCATGTTTGAGACCTAGGATATCGACGAATTGATCAAAGAAGTTTATATGTTTGGTTGCGGTCAAGTCCCCTTCCCCTGTAAATTTAGGTAAGTTTTTAATGTAATTTTTAGGAAGGTCGTGGAGAGGAACGGGAAGGACCAAAGGCACATATCTCACATCTACTTTAGCAAAAACATGGGAGGCGGGGAGGTGCTTGGTCCCCCGCTCCTCCTCCTGTAGCCACTCCACCTCCTCCTCCAACGGCCACCATCGGTACTACCGAATAGGGAAAAGGTGTGTTATATAGAGGGTTCTAGAAGACTAAAAGCGAATTTTTAGCTTCTTCGATGTAACGACCCTGCTTGAATAGATGTATATGATTATTAAATTATAATTAATTTAATAATATAACTGTCCTAAAAGATTAGCTAAACCATAATCATTTCTTAAAATAACATTTACTAATTAATTATTATTAATTAGTTATTCATGATTTTCAATGATTAATTTAAGTATTAATTAACTCATTAATGAATAAGGTAAAGAAATAAAAGGAGGGTAATAAACTATATTGTTAAATTAAGTTACGTATCCAACAAGGGATAACGTATTAACTACATGAGGATAAAATAATAAAGGAGGGATAAAGGGGCATTAACGGGAAAGGATAAGAAGGTAATAAATGAGTTAGGTAGGGAGTAAATGAAGCGGGGGAAGTCGGTGAAGGGGGGATAAGGAAGGGAAGGAGGTGGACGAGAGGTTATTCTACAGGAGGTTGGGAATGGATTTTGGGGGAGCTCGGGGGATTTGTAGAGAGAAGTGAAATTTTTGGGGTGGGATTGTATCAGTGCACAGAGGTTGTTGGAGGTTTTGGGCACGGGGGCCCGGATATCCGTTGATATCCTAGAGCTAGGAAGTTACCTAGTTGGCAAAGAGGAACTAGGTTTTGGGCAGTGTTTTACAGTGCAACATCGGTCAAGAAAGTAAAGGACAAACAGAGGGTTATTAGCATTAGGTTCAGGTATTTCAAATTATGGATTGTTTTAATCTCTTATAAAATTTTATTATTATTGAGAAATTTGTAGGCGAATGTGCCAAATTATAGAAATTTCTTGAATTTTATGGTTATGTTGTAAATTAAATGGTTGTTTAATTAATTCGGCCCCTTACATATGGTATCAGAGCGCCTCATTCACAATCTGGAGACTTAAGGGCCAAATTCCCCTCCGCCTAACCTGCAAACCAAAAGCACTATTATTTTGATTATATGTAAACAAAAATAAATATAAAAGAAATACGAATTGAGAATATAANATGTAACGACCCTGCTTGAATAGATGTATATGATTATTAAATTATAATTAATTTAATAATATAACTGTCCTAAAAGATTAGCTAAACCATAATCATTTCTTAAAATAACATTTACTAATTAATTATTATTAATTAGTTATTCATGATTTTCAATGATTAATTTAAGTATTAATTAACTCATTAATGAATAAGGTAAAGAAATAAAAGGAGGGTAATAAACTATATTGTTAAATTAAGTTACGTATCCAACAAGGGATAACGTATTAACTACATGAGGATAAAATAATAAAGGAGGGATAAAGGGGCATTAACGGGAAAGGATAAGAAGGTAATAAATGAGTTAGGTAGGGAGTAAATGAAGCGGGGGAAGTCGGTGAAGGGGGGATAAGGAAGGGAAGGAGGTGGACGAGAGGTTATTCTACAGGAGGTTGGGAATGGATTTTGGGGGAGCTCGGGGGATTTGTAGAGAGAAGTGAAATTTTTGGGGTGGGATTGTATCAGTGCACAGAGGTTGTTGGAGGTTTTGGGCACGGGGGCCCGGATATCCGTTGATATCCTAGAGCTAGGAAGTTACCTAGTTGGCAAAGAGGAACTAGGTTTTGGGCAGTGTTTTACAGTGCAACATCGGTCAAGAAAGTAAAGGACAAACAGAGGGTTATTAGCATTAGGTTCAGGTATTTCAAATTATGGATTGTTTTAATCTCTTATAAAATTTTATTATTATTGAGAAATTTGTAGGCGAATGTGCCAAATTATAGAAATTTCTTGAATTTTATGGTTATGTTGTAAATTAAATGGTTGTTTAATTAATTCGGCCCCTTACATATGGTATCAGAGCGCCTCATTCACAATCTGGAGACTTAAGGGCCAAATTCCCCTCCGCCTAACCTGCAAACCAAAAGCACTATTATTTTGATTATATGTAAACAAAAATAAATATAAAAGAAATACGAATTGAGAATATAA
>SNQJ01S0055587.1:24101-44452 GCA_010110895.2 Picea sitchensis
TGAATTCTAGTGAATGTGTGCCCCCAAGATATCCATTTCACTCAAACACGCATACCTTTTTTATAATGATACCATCTTATCCACTCATGCAGCTGGAAATTAACTTTTTTGAGTGCATACTTGTTAGTATATTTAGAAACTTAGGACTTAGTTAAGATTGTGAAGTTTCGTGGAAACTTGTCACAGAGAATCTAGCTAGTAGAAAAATCACATAAAGCTTGCGAGAGAGAAAATAGAAAGAGAGACAAACTTGAGAGAAATAATGAATTGTTTTATTGCACATTAATAATGAGTAATACACACACATATAAGTAGTCCAAGAGAAGCAATGCACCAATCTTAGGGAGTGTATGAAACAATATCATGGAGCACATGAGCCATGCGCCATAGGAGTGATCTAAAGGAGATATGGACACTAAATCACTATAACAGGAACTGCTAGCTAGTCCGAGTTAATTGTTTAAGAGGAAATATTTTAATTGAGTGACAAGTGTGGAGATCAAGAATAACGCGTTGATGCAAAGGAAGTGTGCCCTCTATTAGGGAGTATAAATTTACAAAGTCAAAATAGTTTGTTTTGTTGTTGTTGAGACTTGTGGTTGTTTCAAGGTCCCGGGGCTAGTGTCCCATCACAAATGTTTGAGTTCATTCACTTATGAGTCAAGTTTGGTTTTGATTGGGTCATGTCTAAGGAGTTGGAGTATCATTTCAAGTCATTGTTGAAGTGGTCAGTCTTGTCCAGGGTCAAGTCAGTTTGTTACATAGTCCTTAGTCATCATTTGAAAGTGTGAGTCTTAAGTCATTACACTATGTCTCAATAAGGTCATGGGAGAATGTTTTCACATGTACTAAATGTTTCATAGATTTCCCAATCCAATTTGTACCTCTTCAATACATGTACCCAATCAATTCAAATTCGCTGCAAAATCTCCTAGGATTTCACAGTGACTAACTCTCATGTCAAATCACTTTAAAGATATCCATAACAATCAGAAAATCGTGGGAGTGAGGTCATGAGAGTTAGTATGGTATTTGTAAATCAGGTTTTATGGCCATGTGGTATTTCCTTTTTTAAATCATCAAAGTTCTAGTTTGTTGCAAAATTGTAACTGTCGTTGTGAAACTACATTCGCTGCAAAACTTCCTGTTTGCTACAAAATCTCTAGATTGATTCAGCCTACCGTTAATTTTTAAAAGAATGCATGATCCTTGGAGGCCATTGAAGTTGTGTTTACTGCTATAGAGCTATCAATATTAATACCCCTTCACCCATATTCATCACAACACTCTTCACCAACAGTTATGGAGCATAACAAGCAAAATAAGAAAGTATACAAGGGGGGTGATATCGTAAGGTTCGAACCCCAGGGCCTGCAATTATTGGATTCAAATCCCATTTTCAGATAATCTTTCCGAGCAGTGGGATGCATCACCTTTTGTGAAAAGATACAAGGAGGTCACATGGAGGTGGCTAAACAATTTTCCCTAAATTTTGATGGATTCAAAACGAAGGTTATATCACTGAAAATTTAGGTAACAGAGTAGACAATTTTCTCAACAACATAGATGACCCTGCAAGGTGAGAGGTGGTTCAAGGGGACACCTCTGGATTTCTCCTATTGTAATGATTATTTCAAGTTAGAATTCCAGAACGAGAACCTGTCAAAAGGGGTAACAAGGAGCTATATGTTAGAACACCATGACCAGCTGCTGAGAGTAATCCATAGATACTTCACATGTGAGGGGTGATTCAATAAGGTGTACTTGTACCATATTAGACTACTCATGCACTTTACAGATAAGAAAGCTCTAAATATACCATATTATCTTTGTAGAAGCCTGGGGAAAATGGTTGATAAAGTACAAGCTAAATCTAAGCAAGTTGAGCCTAGTCTGTTTCATTTCAGTCTCATTAAATTGTTAGTTCTTAAGGAAATTAAGAAGAAACATAGGGAATGGAGTTATTTTTTGTCTACATCAGAATTTTGTGCAGAAACCGCTAGTTCCCCACCATTAAAGGAAAGTACTCCTTGCACAAATACTAAAGCAACTTCCATCAGTTTTAAAAGGAAAAAGGCAGATGACAAAGAAAAACCTATTGTGATTGAAACCCCTAAGATTGCGACCAAAACTTCTCTAAGCAAAGGATCTAAGAAAAAGGGTAAAGAAACACTACAGGGTGTTGAGACAATTGTAAACATTGAAGAAACCCCTCACAGTAAGAGAGGAAAATTGAAAGGCAAGAAGCTCCTTTTCACTCATGAAACAACAAAAATGGAAAAACTCAGAAAACCACTCACCAGGTCGGAAACAAAGAAACTAACTCCAGCAGATGAGACATTTCTCTATCACGAAGCTAAGGATGTTGTGGAATCTAAGCCTCCACAGGGAAAAAAAGTGATGTTTAGTCCAAAAGTACTTGACAATGAAATATTTGGCAGACCTGTAACCAGATCATTAACAAGGAGGCAAATACATGTTGAAGAGACCAAACCAGATATGCATGTTCAGTGTGTTTTTGAAGAAATTTTTGAGGTTCAATCTCCTTCAGAAAAATAAGACATGACAGTTAAAATACTAAAGAGACAATTGAAGGAATCTCAGGCTGAGATTGTACAACTGAGGGAAGAAAACATGAAAATGAAAGGGAAGATAGAAGAACACTTAGACCTGTGTGAATAATCCTTGGAGAATAGAAAGAGGATGGTCAAGAGATATTTACCCCTACACAAACAAATGAAAAATCTATACAGACATAATAGGACATTGAAGACAAAGGACAGACTGAGGAAGGAAGAAATTGCAAAAAGGAATCTGGACTTGTTGGCCCAATTTGCAGTGGAATAATTTGGTAATATTCAAGACACAACATGTTTTTCTTTTCTGAGGTCATTTCAAAGTTTTGGATCAAACCTGGAGCAGTTTTTCAACACCAACAATTGAAATAGAGATAACGCAACAACTTTTGCTGCGAAACTGCTCAAACAAAGATTTCGCAGCAAATTTCTTGTTTGCTGCGAAATCACCAGTTAGCACATGAAGAAGCATTTTCAGCTGCTAAATAGGATGAGTTCGTTATGTAAGCATCAATATCAAATAATGAATCATTTTCCCACTTAAAATATGTAACATAAATGTATTAGGTTTGTACAATTTAGTCAAGAAATGAAACTCTAAATTATAGGAGTATGTGGAAAATTAGTTAGTAGTCTGTTAAGTAAACAGTTTAATCAGTTGTAACTTCTTTTTGGGTATGAAACCCTAACTATTCTGACTCCATAGAGTTAGAAAGAAATATAATGTTATATATTGTAATTAAGAATATTGTAAAAGGGTTTGAGTTGAGTAAGAAAGAGATTGTTGGCGCTGTAATATTTTATGTAAATTAATGAAAGGTTTCCATACAAGTGTTGAGCTATTTACTCAAAGATTCATGTGTTAAGTTATTGTAGTCGGTGTGCTTAGTGTATGTGTTTCTTTCTTTGTTATCATTAAATGTGTTCTTCTTCATTTGAATGAAAAATCTTTGATGCATAATTCATCTTAGTATGTTATGTGTATATCTTGTTTCAGATATTCACTTTCAGTCTAATAACATAGTTACCAACTTAATGAGAACTGTGACCTCAAAACGAGAACTCTAGCCCTTAAAACCCATATTTTTGCATAAAAAACATGAAAATCAACCCCCAAATCAAAAAGTGGTGCTACCGGTAGCACCATTTTTTGTAACCGAGTCAAAATTACAATTTTTTTCAAGCATGGGCTTAAATGATCAAATGGTTTCTCAAACAAACTTTAAAATCAACCCCCAAATCAAAAAGTGGGCATTAATAGAGAAAAATTATATATAATTGTATATACTTTTTCTCTATTAATGCACTCCCTCCCACCCTCTATACTACCGGTAGCACCAATTTTTGTAACCGAGGTAAAATTACAACTTTCTTCAAACATGGGCTTAAAGGATAAAATAGTTGCTCAAAAAAAATCTAAAATCAACCCCCAAATCAAAACGTGGTGCTACTGATAGCACCAATTTTTCTGACCGGGTCAAAATTACAAATTTTTTCAAACATGGCCTTAAAACATAAAATAGTTGCTTAGAAAAACCTTAAAATCAACACCTAAATAAAAACATGATGCTACCTAAAGAAAAATGTTTTTTTCTAAACGTTAAAATTATAGCTAATTACGACCTAATTCAAACTATGGCCTTGACAACAAATCCCTACACAAATAAAAAACCCAAAATTGGATCCTAAATGGTCACTTGAAAATTAATTTACTAACTTTTTTTTTTCTTAAATTTACATTAAAAAATGAATAAAGGGAAAAGAGAAAATCTTCACAAATATATATTTTTGAATGAAGACAAAAACATATTTAAAAAAATATATTCAAAATCCAAATTTAGAAAAACAACAACAAAACTTAACAAAATGGTGAAAACCAAAGAAAAACTAAAAAAAAATGAAAAAATAAAATAAAATTTGACCAAAAAACAATGATTTAAAACAAAAATAGGTTTTTTTTTGTTAAAAAACAAAAAACAAAAAATGCCTTCAAGCTTTAAGAAAAATGAGAAAAAAATAACTCAAAAAAAAATAAAAATTCAATAAAATATTTTAAAAAAAAAACATCTAAAAGAAAACATACTTGACAAAATTATATTAAAACACCTTCAAAAATCTTTTTTTTTTTAAATATTTAAAAAAAAAAATCATATTTATATAAAACATATATGCTTTATAAGATATATGTTTTATATAGATATAAAACATATAAGATATATGGGAGCATAGGTGTAACATGATTTAAACTATGGACTCGGGGGATGGCATCTACGGTTTATTTCAGCACCGAGGAGCAGGACTGCGACTGATTTTCTCCGAGATCTTTCAACGATGACCAGCTCTCCCCTTTTACCCGTGGTCTTTCCCTTGAACAACGCCCTCCCTTACCCGCTCCTACTAACCACCACTGCCTCGTAACTGCCACTCTTCCCAATCTTCTTGTGGGCGTGGGTCAGCCATGGACAAACCCACCGGGTGCAGTTCCGTCCCTACTCTAGGTTTTGCGACAGCTGGCTTTTGACCACTAGGCCTTATCTCGTCCCCCGAACCTCTGTCTCCTATGACAGGAACCCTCCTGACCCCTCCCTCTTCCCCGCAAGGAGTGGACTCTTTCACCTGATGCTTTGGAACTTTTTCTGATTACCTGACTTTGAACCCCCTAACTTCTGATAGTATCCTCTCTGTCTCCGATTCGCCTGTAGACCTTGCCTTAGAATGGCTTTCTCAGAAAGAAGCAGTACCCCATCATTTTGTGACTCCTTTGCACCTGGAAACGGCTGGTTGCGAGTTGGTGGAGCAAGCAGCACAGACTTTTGAAAATGTTGCCTTGGATCCCCGTACTAAGGGGTCGGGTCCTTTTCCTTATCAAAGCTCCCACACCCCACCAAAGGGTTTTATATCGGCCCTTTTAGATGTTGAAGAGAAGCGAGGTTTTTCTTTGAACAAGAGGGCACCTTCCACGGAATATTTCCCAAAGGTATCGTGGGATGACAGGGGTTTTCACAAAGGACGACATAAAATAAAAAGGAAAGGACCTTCCTCCAAAGGGAAAGTGGGAAATCTGCTACTGGGGAGAGAAGTCGGCATGAACAATGTGTTGGAAATTGCGAACCAGACACCAGTTGGGAGAGCTAGTGGCAGATTTTTTTCCCTTAAAACCGTAGTTGCATGGACAAAGTCGGCTTGGAAAAAAGACCTGGGTTATACTCCTGAAGTTATCGAATTAATTCAAAATTGGTTTGCCTTCCATTTTAATCAGCCAGAGGATACTAAATGGGTGCTGGGGAAAAACTGGAGTATAAATTCTTCTCCCTTGTTGTTGAAGCCGTGGAGTCCTCTTTCTGACGTCTCCAAAAAAAAAATGGACAGAATTCTTGTTTGGGTTCGATTGTCAGCCATCCCTTTACAATTCTAGTCCCTGAATTATTTCAAAGCTATTGGAATTTTCCTGGGGGGACTTCCTGGAAGTAGACCTCTCTTATGAAAAAACAAAACAAAGGAAAATTGTGAGGATCCTAGTCAACCTTAATGTCAGGGAAGGGCTAGGAGAAGAAATTAAACTAACTTGGGATGGTTATACATATACTCAATTATTGGACTATGAGAATGTACCTTTCATATGTCACCACTATCAAAAGTATGGACACCTAGTGGACTCTTGTCACCTTCCTTTAAGAACAATAGGGGGTTCTTACTACAGAGCAAAGTTAAATTCTTCCTCCCCAATCCACAACAAGAGGCAAGAAATTTCCTCGGAAAGGACTACTCGAGGCCACCGGGTCCATCTACAGAGGTTACAGTTGAAAAGGATCAATTTGATCACTCGCCACCCCTCGAAAGGATACAAGAAGGACAATTGGAGATTATAATCAATTCTTCAACAATCACAGACTTGTCGGATAACTGGTCTTCGGGTATTTCTCCTTGTCACCTTCCCCCTATTACTGTTTTAATTAATAATCTGTCTTTAGAGGGTATTGATTGTATGGAGGCTCTGAAAAAATTATCACTTAATATTGTCTCCTTAAACTATCCCGTGGCCAGACAGGATAGATCATGTGACCCCCACCCTTTTGGAATCCCCCCCCCCCATCATAAAAGACTTTGCATCCTCGAAGAAAAATCTTCTTCCTCCTCTCAGTCGTTGCAGTCCTCTTCTACCCGTTATTTCTTAAGGTCCCAAACAAAAGTCGCAGGTGGACTGGGAAAGGAGGAGATTTCCTCCATTGACAGGTGAGGTCGGGGGAGAAAATCCTTTCTCTCCAAAGAAAAAAACAAAGTCCAGATTTGATCTTCTGGCTAGAAAACAACAATCAATTGAACGGGCACTTAGAGCATTGAATCCCTGGGGCAAGGTTCCTTCATGAAGATCATGTCCTTTAATTGTAGGGGTTTGGCAGGAGCCCATAAAAAATCTTCCTTAAAAAGGGTGATCATCACATAACCCCCGGGCTTTCTGCTTCTTCAAGAGAATTTAGAGACAGGGGAGGAGGTTAAAACTAGCTTGGAGCACTTACTACCTGGGTGGAGTTTTATGACATTAGATGCTTTGAGCAAATATGGAGGTTTGGCTACTGGTTGGAACTCTCATAAAGTCCAAGTTCTCAACTCTTGGGGTCTGTACTCTGGTATTGGGATTACTTTTTTCCTCCCTTCCCTAAAAGAGACAGTACATTTACTAAACATCTATGGACCTTATCTGAACAGGAAACCCTTCTGGGACACTCTCTTCAAAAAATCTATTTTCAAGGAGCTACTTATCTTAGGGGGGGATCTAAATCTCTCCTTAGAACCCTTAGAAGTTTGGGGGGACAATGCGAGACCTGATTCACTGGCAGATTACTTCGGCAACAAATTTGCAGAAGCAAATCTAATAGACCTTGCTCCAACTCCTCTCAAACTTACTTGGAAGAACAACAGGACTAGAACAACGGGAGTGGAAAAAAGAATTGATCGCTTTATAATAAATGACTCTCTTATGAAAAACTCTTTGACCATCAAGTAGTGGATTGGCTTTGGAGGACTGTCGGATCATCATCCTATCTTTCTGGAGCTCAAATGTGATTCTGAAAAACCAAAAAGCCCTTTTAAATTCAACAAAACATGGCTAGAAGATGACTCCTTAAAGTTAATCAAGGAGCATTGGATTCCCTTCCGACATGATATTACACATTCAACAGCACATCGGTTCACTGATAATCTAAGAAGAATTAAAGAGATAGTAAAACCCTGGGCTTTCCAAAAAAGAACCCGAGAGGATAAGGAGCTAAGAGAAATCGAGCTTGAACTTAAAAGGTTCTCATAAGATGAAGGGGACCTATTGAGTACAACAGAGTCAAAAATCAGATTATTACAACTAGAAAAAAGAGAGGATAAAACTGCTTAAAGAAAAAGAAGAAACCTGGAGATTAAAAAGCAATGTCATATGGTTGGAAAGTGGAGATGAAAACACAAAGTTATTTCAAGCCTATGCCACAGGAAGAAAAAATGTAAATACCATTTGGTATTTAAATATCAAGATGGAAACCTGGAAACATCATTTGAAGGATTGTCACTACTAGGAAAAAACCACTTCAAAAATCTCTTTAAAGTGGATAGCCAAGCTACAATAGAGGAAGTAGTCAAAGTGGCACAATGTTTTCCCAGATTTTTGGAAGAGGAAGATAATCGCCTTCTGATGAAAGAAATTACTGAAAAATAGCTCCTAGAAGTATTTCACAGCTTCCAAAAAGATAAAATCCCATGCCCAGACGGCTGGACGATTGAATTTTTCCTGGGATGCTATGAAATTATAGGAGCAGATCTGTTGAAAATGGTGGAGGATACAAGGATTTCATGACGTATCCCTCAGAGTCTTAACTCCACCTTCATTGCACTCATCCCAAAAATGGACAAACCAGAGACCTTGGATGAATTCAGACCTATCTCACTCTATAATTGTGCTTACAAAATTGTATCCAAAATTATAGCTCAAAGGTTAAAGAAAATCCTCTCAAAAAATATCTCGGAACAACAATTTGGGTTTCTGGAAGGGAGATGGATCCATGAAGCTATATGAATAGCAGAAGAAGGATTACATAGTATGAAGACCAGGAATTTAAAAGGGGCAGTACTCAAAATATACCTCTCAAAATCCTATGACCGAGTTAGTTGGTTGTATATTCGGTTATTATTGACACACTTAGCCTTTGAAGTTCCTTTTATTACTTGGATCATGAGTTGTCTTACCTCAGCATCCTTTGCAGTCTTAATAAATGGTTCGGATACAACTTTTTTTACTCCTGAAAGAGGGCTAAGACAAGGATTCCCCTTGTCACCACTCCTCTTTCTCCTGGTAGCAGAAGGAATTAGCAGAGCTCTCACACAAGGTAAGAATTCAGGGGAACTCTTGGGAATCAAAATCTCACAGAATATGTCCCTTAGACATCTCCTTTTTGTGGATGATGTTTTAATTTTTATTGGTGGTACTAGAAGGGAGGCTGAGACCCTAAGGGACATCCTCTTACTTTTTCCCAAAGCTACAGGGATGCAAATAAATGATCAAAAATTGTCGCTCACTACATTTCTGCTAACTAAAGAAGATGAAGAAGCCCATTAAACCTTCTTTCCCTTCGAAAAAAGGGCTTTAGATGATGGATTAAAGTATTTGGGTTTTAATCTAAAACCAAATGACTATAGAAAAGAAGATTGGACATGGCTCTTGCAAAAACTGGATGAAAGAAAAAATACTTGGAGTCATCGATGGCTGTCACAAGCAGGAAGATTGGTATTGGTAAAATCGGTACGAGAATCCATCCATGTTTATTGGATGTCTCTTTCTTGGATTCCTAAAGGAGTTTTGAATGTTGCAAGGAAACTCACCTCAAAGTTCCTTTGGAGTGGCAAATTGAAGTCACATGTTATCCCTTGGGTCCGTTGGGAGAAAATCGCCACACCTAAGGCTTTGGGGGGATGGGGATCGAAAAATATTTTCCTCTTCTCCAAAGCACTGGCAGCAAAGGGGGGATGGTGACTTATTAATACTACAAGTCTTTGGAATAAAGTTATTCTATAGAAGTACATTGCACCTATTTCTCTTGAGGCCTGGATAAGAAGCCATCCAAAAACATTGAAGGGAGCCTCGGTGATTTGGAAAGCTATCATAAATTCTTTTCCACTTATTGAAAATGGTTTAGCTTGGAATATTGGAAATGGAAAAAGGCTCAGGCTAGGGTTGGATCCCTGGTCAAGCAGTGATGGGAACCATTTACTCACTAGACAGTTATTACAGTCCTTACATTCCAGGGATGGAAGGACCCCATCAGTCTGGGAATCAGTGAAGAAGAAACTCAAGAAATGGAAAACTTTATCCACAGCCTAAAGGTAGCACATATCAAACTTTCAGAATTTGAAGATGAACTAATTTGGGATCCTGCACCCTTTAGGTCCTACACTCCCAAACTCGGTTATTTAAAGTGCATTTCAGTCCTGACTACACAGGAGACAACCTGGTGGTGGAGAAAACTTTGGAAAGTAAAAAGTCCGCCAAAAACCCGACTGTTCATGTGGAATGTTCTTCGAAACAAGGTACTAACTTGGGACAACCTTCAGAAACGAAGTTTTATTGGACCCAGATGGTGTTCACTATGCAAAACTAAAGAAGAGTCTTCTATCCATCTTTTTCTAAATTGCAGTTACATCATCAAAGTCTAGGTTGAAATTTCAAAGTTGCTAAACTTACAGTGCTTGTGGGAGGGATCAAATTCGGAACATTCCTAGCGATCTTGGTGGAATATTAAAGAATACAAACAACTAAAAGCACTCCCCCTCTTGTTCATTTGGGGAGTTTGGCTTCCTTGAAACTCCATCATATTTAAAGGTGTACCTCTTCCAACAGAGATCTCAGCAGCAAACAATGTTTCTCTCTTGCCTTTCTCTCTCCCATCCCTTTCTAGCTCTCACCCTAGACAAACACAAGAGTTAGTACTCGATGGGACTTCACCCTGGGGTTTTTTTTATGGAGCCTCACAACAATCTCACTTTGGAAGGGGGGGGACTCCTCTACCTTTCTCCCACTCATTATTTTGTCCTGACCTCGGGCCTTGGTTCAAGAACAAATAATTTTGCAGAACTAATGAGTTACAAACCGCTCATTGTCTTTGCAATAAAAAAAGGATGCAGGAGACTAAAATTATACGGGGACTCTTTAAATGTTATAAACTGGATAAAAGGCACTATGAGATGTTTAAACTTAAGACTTGCTAGATTGGTGGAAGATATACAAAGATTGCGGACAAATTTTGACTTCATTGATTGCCAACATGTCTACAAGGAAAACAATAAAGAAGCGGACCAGAAGTCGAAGGAAGGGACTAACTTGGTTATGGGCCAGTGGAAAATAACTGAGCACCATAATGAACAGTCAAATGAATATTGGCACAGTTCTTTTTTGGAGCAAACGTCCAGTTTTTGAACATTTTGAAGAGCAAGAACTTTTTTATAAATGAACAACGATAATAGTTATATATATCCGGTGCACACATTATGCAATACAGAAGCATCTACAATAGTATCAATCCCAGACTCTAAATAGGACAAAAGGAGCTTACTGAAGCAGTTCTGAAATGCAACAAACAACATACAGCTATAAGACTACAATGTAACATAATACACCATTTTTTTTTTAAGTAAAAAAGAGCAGAGCCTGTTGTATTAACTTTCCAAAAAAAGGTTAAAACATAAACACCATGTCTGCCAACTGTCTCACCGTGTAAGCGGAAACCGAGATAGATGGCTATCTATGCAATCTATGAGGGAGATAGATTGGCTTCCATTTGTCTTGTCCGAAGGAAACCAAGTCAATTGGTAGCCATTAGTCTGATAAAAAGCTTTGAGTCTTAGAGTTACAAAATAATGGCGTTTAGCCACGCCTAGTCTGAGGAAAACAGAGAAAAAGACTAAAACTATTAACTGTGACATTTTACCCGGTGGCCTCGCCTTCATCCATATCTCCCTTGCCATCCTCGGTGGTTTTCAGCACGAATGCCTATGCACACGTCAGGCAGCATTGTCTTGGCGGTGTATTGGAGTAGGCCTCGTAGAGCAGGTCTACTCGTTGGCTTACTAGACTGGTGTGGTGGATTAGGTCCTCCACCAAGCTCCATAGTTCAAAGATTAACTTCAAGTGGTCCGGGTGGAGGAGTGGCAGGTGGCCACGCCCTTCCTCTTGCATGACAGACAGAGGACGTGGCATAGGAGGGGTGCCACCCTCCCTATCCAAACTAGCCCCAAATGCCTTGCCTTCCATACCAATTGCCTCGACCTCAGCTGCATCGTTTTGTTCCAGGGATTCTATTGGAGGGATCTCGACTACTCATGTGGTCGGTTCTGCATCCATCTCTGCCAGAATTTCTTCTGTGATATAGCAGGGGAGGAAATCGTCCAATTGGACTTCTCATGTGTTGGAGCTATGATGTTCCTTGATGGCCCGTTGGGTAGTTTCCCCGGGAAAACATGTCAGCGGGTTCCAATTGTCTGGGACTGTGAAAAGAAGGTGTGTTAGGGGGACTTGAATGGGTTCATCCGGGATAATTTCTTCAATATAGACCATGGGAGGCAGCGCAAGTCTTCTGTGTTTTCGAACAAGTTGTGTCCTTGCCATGGACAGTGTCCGCTCGAATTTTTGTTGTCTCTTTCTGCGCGCAGTCGAAGCATACCAGGCAGCCCCCCTGCGGGGCTTGCCTCATTGCCTTGGCATTTGGAGGTGCCAAGCAGTGGCTCTGGCGACAGTTAGACCATTCCAGTTGCACCAGAGGTCAACGATGCTCCAATGTTGCAGCTTTAGCTCCAAATGAGCCTCTTCCTCTCTGAAATCGAGTAAATTCATGAGGAGTAAAGTGACTATACCCACCATTAAGGCAGTCTGTTGAGTGCTTTGTGGTTCCGTTCCCATCACGCGCACGAGAAGTCTTGGCTCATCGACCTAGATGAACCAACTTACCCCCATCATTAATGGCGAGGAGATGGGGGTCGGTGGCCTATATTTAAGGCCTGGCCAAGCGTTGTACCATGTGGCCCCTATGTGCTAGGTGGCACCCCATCCGGGGTTGGGTAATCTTTGTTCGCAAGGCATTGACAATGAGTGGAGAGTTTTGTGGCTTCCGAGATGTGAGGATCCCAATAGATTATTTCCCTCTCCGTTGTTACCCCTTCATTTGCTAGGCAATCCGCTATACTATTCGTGTCCCTTTTTACATGGGAGGGTATGATACTGAGATTGGGCCTAAGTAAGGCTCCAAACTCCTTTACCAGTCCTGATAATCTCCAGTTGGGTGAGATCTTCCCTAGATGTTCCCCGTGGAGGATCTTAGTAATTAGCCAGATGATGATTTGAGAGTCCCCTTCCAAAAAGATATTGTGGAGGTGGTTGTCAATTGTTTCTTGTGTGCCCCGAAGGAGGCCCATTAGTTCCACGGCATTATTTGTGTTTTCTCCAATAAAACCTACTATGAGGCAAAGGATTTGACCATCTAAATTTCAGAGGGTAGCTCCAAATCCGGCTGGTCCCGGATTTCCTTTCCAAGCCCCATCAAAATTTACTTTTATAAAACCTGTTGAAGGAGGGGACCATGTAGTTGGGCTGCTTTTTCGGGGATTGCTTGGATTTACCGCAGGGTGATTATTCAGGCTAAGCTGTCAATGCTGGAGAATGCACTGCTCCTCCAGATCGCATTTCGTATCCTCTTGCTTCCACTTTTTACTTTGGATTGTTTCCCGGATGATCTTGCTTATTTGTCCCCATACTAGTTCCAAAGTGGATGCCTTGGAGTGGAAGATTCTTTTATTTCATTCCTTCCACATTTTCTAGAGAGTGAATCATGGGATTAGGAGCCAAATGAGGGCAAGAATGGGATTGTTGTTTTTAAGTTTCTGTGGTGAGGAGTTTCACATATGTTTTTCGGATTATCCACAGTTGGTATCATTTCGTCGTCGACGTTTCGAATCCGAATCAGGATTCATCATCAAGACTAATCGTCGAGTTAGAGCTAGTTGATCGTCATCAATTAATACTAATTTGTCCCAGGATGTTCCTTTAATTGGTTGATTAATGGTTGCCAAAAGTTACTTACTTCTAGGCCACCGTCTCTGTTCATGTTGTTGGGGTGCTTGATTATTTCTATAGCTTCTCTTAAGCGTCTTTTGTAGTAGTGACCCTCTTTTGCTAGTATCTTGGTATTTTTAAAAGATAGCAGGTCCCAATTTTCTATTGTATCTCTGATACTAATCCTGTTCTGATTCATCCTGCGTATTGCTTGAGCCCCTTGGTCCCATATCCACTGGCTGAAAGGACATATGTTGAAGACATGTTCCAGAGTTTCTTCTTGTTGTTGGCATAAGGGGCAGATTGATGGTCCAATGAATCCTCTTTTCCAGAGATTATCCCAAGTGAGGATACAGTTGTGGACGGTGAGCCAAAGAAAGGTTGACACCTTTGGCCAGAGGAAGGGGCTCCAAACCTTGTTCCAGATATTCTCCTTGTCATGACTCTGGTGATTACCTTGCAGATAGTAGGCTTCTTTGACTGAAAAGTTACCTGTAGTGGAGTTCCCCCATCTAAGAATGTTCAGGCCTTCTCACTTGGGGATTTTCCTATGGCTGGCATAGTGCTGCCAAGCATGAAGGTCAGAGTTCTCTGGTATCTATAGCTCATGGGTGGAAGTATTCCATTGTCGCCAAGGTAGAGGTTGTTTCCCGGTCACCAAAATTCCTTTACATGCTGAGGGGTGTTCGTGTGAAGCAGTTGCCTGAGGGGGCTTAGCTCCTCTATCTGATCTAGAGGTTTTTTTTTTTGCCACAAGTACTGCCAGAAAAGTACACTTTCTCCATTCCGGATCTCCCAGAAGGCATGTTTTTCAATCATCTCTCTGTTTTTCCAGGCTGTGTTCCAGATGTTGGATCACTGAATATGGTCATTGTGACGGATGAGTTTGTCTACACTTATGTTTGGAGCATAATTTTGTTTCCAAAGTTGCACCCAGAGCACAGTGGGGGCCTTTAGCCATCTCCACCACATTTTATCTCCCATGACTTGGTTGATTTTCCCTGGGTCACACAGACCCAATCCTCCCCATGCTTTAGGCTTGCAGAGCTTGTCCCAGCCTACTAATGCCCATTTCTTGTTCGGTTGGTGCCCATGCCATAGGAAGTTTCTCTGGAGGTTTCAAATAGCCCTGATGACATGTTTAGGCACTGCCAAAACTGTGAAAAGGTAGGTAGGAAAGGCTTGCAGAACTGACTTGAGAAGCACCAGCCTTGCTGCAATGTTGAGAGGTCTAAAGGTCCAGTTGTTAAGCCTATTAGAGATGGAGAGAAGCAAGTTGTCCCAGGAAATGGATCACGCTGGAGATCCTGTGAGGGGAATGCCAAGGTAGTTGGATGGAAGGGAGCTCTTGGGTATGTCCAGGAGTCGTGAGATGTGGTTCTAGACCCCTATCGGAGTGTTGAAAAAGTAGAGTTTGGATTTGTCAAGGTTGAGGGCCATACCTGAAGCTTCTACAAAGTTAGAGAGAATGGAGGTGAGTTTGAGGGCTTCTCACGGAGTGGGGGCATTCAATAGGAGGGTGTCATCGACGAATTGGCTATGCGAGGGTGCTGGCTGAATATTATGCAAGGGTAGGCCTTTAAGGGTGCCTTCCAGTATTGTTGTCTTGATGTAACGCCCTAGACCTTCCACCATGAGGATGAAGAGGAAGGGAAAAAGAGGTTCCCCTTGTCTTACGCCCCTGGAGGGAGTGAAGGCTTGGGAGGGTACCTCGTTTACCAGGATGGAAAAAAAGGCTGACAAGGTTAGTTTCATGATCCATTCGACCCAGTGATGGTCGAAGCCAAAGGCTTTGAGCATAGAGCAAAGGTACTGCCAGCTAACTCTATCAAAAGATTTTGAAAGATCGAGTTTGATAAGCATACCTGGGGTTTTAGTCGTCTTGAGAGAGTGGATTACCACATGAGCTAGAATAACGTTGTCCATGATTTGTTGTCCCTCTACATATCCTAATTGTTCCTTGGAGATGATGAAGGGAAGGATTGGCTTAAGACGTGTAGAAATCACCTTTGTAATGATTTTGTATATGACATTGCAGAGTGTGATTGGTCTGTATTTCTTGGGATGGGTTACCCTCTCCTCCTTCGGAATTAGAGTGAGAAAAGTTGCATTGAGGGTTGTTAATACTTGGCCAGAGGTTCGTGATTCCTCCACGACCTGCCTCACCTCTTCCTTGATTAGATCTCAGGAATGGTGGAAGAAGTCGGTGGTGAAACCATCTGGGTCGGGTGCCTTGCCTGGTGGCATTGCTTTAACTGCTTGATCCACTTCTTCCTGAGTAATGGGTCTCATTAGTGCTTCATTCTATTCTAGAGTCACAAGGGAGGGTATGTGCCCTGTTATCCTCTAAATTGTTGTCATTATGTCCTCATTGGATTCCGTTAGGAGATCTTTGTAGTAGGTGTTTATCTCTTCATCAATTTGGTTGTGTTCCATTATTGGGTTTCATGGGCATCTTCTAGATGCGTTATTTGATTGATGTAGCGACAGTGCATCATGGCTTTGTGGAAGCATTTTGTGTTCCTCTCACCCTCTTTGAGCCACTGGAATCTGGATTTATATCACCATAGTATTTCCTCTTGCTTTTTCCTTTCCTCTAAACTTGCTTGGAGCTCTGCTTCCTCCTTCATTAGGTTTGTTGTTCTAGTCCCTGAAATGAAGATTTCCTACAGTTCTGCTAGCCTATTTTCGATAGCCTGCATGTTTTGAAATATGTTTCCAAAAGTTTGCTTGTTCCATAGCTTTAGCGAGTTTTTGAAGTTTTTAAGATGCTACTGGAACTTGTACATGTAGGTGCCATGGTCTATTTCCACTTGGCCCACCAAGACTTTGCGAGATGATGGAAGTCAGGGTGTGATAGCCAAAATTTCTCAAATCGAAAGGGTTTGTGCTGCGGCACGGTCCTTATTTCTAGGAAGAATGTGACCGATAAATGGTCTGAGCCTGCCCTTGGAAGAATGAGGCTCTCTATGCTCAGACCTCGTTCTAGTAGTTCCTCCGCTATGAGGAAGCGATCCAGATGGCAGGCCACCTACTGGTGCCCCAATCTGCAGTTGGACCATCTGAAAGTTCCATTGTGGTTATCTATGTCTATGAGATTTAGTGAGTCGATGAGGGTTTTGAACTTATCACTGTTAGGCTCCAGTCGCTTAGTTCCACCTTTTTTCTCCTCCAGCGTCAGGATCATGTTGAAGTCGCCACCTAGGATCCTTGTCATGCTGGCTCTGAGGTCCATAGACATGTGTGATGTAGCCTTCCTGAGCTGGCCCTGTGATCATGAAGTGGGCGATAAGCATGACCAAGGTAGAGAAGGGTTCTCTTAGGGTGACAGTATTGGGGTTCCATAAGATGTCTAATCCTCCTGATGCTTCGATGGAGTCGGTGTATATGGATTCACATCCATGCTAGCTTCTTTGGAATATGATTTCTGCTTTCGGTCCTGCACATTTTGTCTCATGTAGTAGCAGGATGTCTGGTTTTTCTGCTCGGATCGAGTCTCATAGGATCCTTTGTTTGGATCTACCATTAAGTCCCCTTATGTTCCAAGTGATGATCTTCATCATAAGGTTTGTTGGGTTGGGTGGAGGCATCCCTCCAAGAGCTTTTGGATTTTCCCAGAATTGAGCATGAGATTTCTTGCCTCCTTGATAAGTTGATGGGCTGACTTTCGTCCTCTTCTTTTGTTTTCTCGGGGTATCCTCTTTGAGTCTGAGCTTGGATCTGTGGCTATACCCAACCTGGCTATGGACTTTGCAGAGCTTCTCTTCGGGGAGGGCTTGCAGATATTTTTGGTTTAGGGCTTCTTCCAGTTTTTCCAGATCTATGCCTGCTAGGTCATGGTCTTCCAATTGGATGTGGATGTCTGTGTCCACGGGGCCACATTCTTCTAGCATGGCCTCATTGGCTTGGATCGATGAGGGTGTAGCTTGGTTCTTCCCTTCCGCCTGTTGTTTTGTTGTGTGCGGATCTTGTATTTCTTCATCTTCCGGTAGCTAGTTTAGGATCTCATACGAGTTTTTGGTCAGGATAGTGGGCTTGGGATCTGATTGTTGTTTCTTTGGAGGGTTTTTCTTCCTGCTTGTGACCATAGTGAATCTATCTTTCTGCTTAGCCTCGCTGGCTTTGGTTGCTTGGATATACAGTAGACAATCCCTAAAAAGGTGGCCATGTTCATGACACTTCCAGCAGCGAAAAGGAATGTGTTCATAGTCCAGTGTTTGTTGCCAGTCTTTGTCTTGATATTCCAGAGTGACAGATCCTAGAAGAGCTTTGGAGATGTCCATGTATACACAGATTTGAGCATATGAGGTGTATTTTCTTTGCCTTGTGGCCTATGAAGCTTTGACATAGTGCGCTACTGTGTTTCCTATTCCCATGAGGATTTCCTCCAGCCAAAACTCCCACGGAAGAAAGTAAAGTCAGATCCAGACTTGAGCCATTGTAAAATCTTCCTTGTCCAGGCTGAATCTGTCCGTCCATAAGTGTAGGAAAATCCCAGTCGAGTTGTAAAAGTATGGTCCATTTTCAAAAAAAATCTCCTTATCCTCCAGGTTGTACAGGATGATTGTGAAAAAGCCTTTGAAGCTTAGCTGGATTTCGTAATCTCCTTTAGGGTTCCACAAGTGCTTGATCCAGTGGGTTAGGTCACGTTCGGATGGCCATAATCCCAGAAACTTGCCTATGAGGGCATGCTCGTGCATGAACTGAATGTGTTCACCCACCCTTGTTGAGCTGATGAGATACCTTGGGGGTTTCTCCGACTACGGGATGCATTTTCCCTTCTCCCAACTTCGAGGTGCTTTTGGATGGGACGTACCTGCTTCCACATCCATCTCTTTCTGTAGCCCTTGTTCTCTAACTAGGATTTGGTCTTTACATTACTGTACGAGGGGGGCTGCCCCCCCTCCGCCGGACTCATACTGACTGATCAGTATTGGGGTCTACCTGTTACAGATCGTAGCAGATGGGAGGTACCATGGCAGAGAGTTTGGGTCATGCGGCAGGAGTGTAAGGGAAGCGTTGCAGAGCGCTAGGGTTTCCCCACCGTCAACATAATACACCATTTTAGATGTATATACAGAATGTAATTTTATTTCTAAAAATAATAAAATTACACTTGTTTTCCAAGAAAAGAAAAACATATAAAATATATGTTTTTTATATATAAATTTAATATATATAAAAAACATATATGATATATGTTTTATATAATATTAAAACATATTAGATATATGTTTTAATATATTAAAATATATTAGATATATGTTTTAATATATATAAAAAATATATAAAATATATATTTTATATATAAAATATACATATATGTTATATGTTTTATATATGTTTTATATAATCCCCCGGATGGGGTGATATTGCGGTCCACGCGACTTCATGAGGAGGTGGGTGCTAGTCAGTAAGGCACGATGCCACGTGAAGGGCTCGTGCCCCTGGGCGCCACCCTACGCAGACTTTAATGTGCCATTAACTATGGTACGAGGCGCTTTACATTCCAGCCTTTCTCTCCGTTGGGATCATTCCATGGCCGAGCTTTGTTGGTTTCTCGTCGTTCCCTGCGCGAGCCTCACCTGGTTCTCCTCAGGGCAGTCTTCGGGTGAATTATCCGCAATCTGCGAGCTCGCTGGTGTCTGTCTCTGGTCGCGAGCTCCCTGTCGATTCCCCTGCTACCTAGTGTCCCCTAGCCAGCACGAGACTTGTCCCATGCCTCGGCTTCGAGGACGCCCGCGTAGAGGATCTCCATGGAGACCTCGTCGTCCACCCGTTTCGTCGCCAACGTCGCCCTCATCATGCTCTCCTCCCCTCTCTTCGTCGGACACCGTTCCTGCTTCTACCGACTTGGCCTCAGAGAGCATGGACAGTTTGGCTCTTGTCCCCTGGGTGCTGACTCCCACCTTGCGCCACATCCCGGACCAGCCTTCGTGCAAGGCTCCACTAGTTCCAACTCTGACCTCCGCCAACCCGACTATGGTAGAACCACCTCCCGGCAAGTCATGGAGCACTGAACATCAGGCCCAGAACCCTTTCTCTGATGCTCAACTCAAGGACACCCTGGCAATCATCTTCGGTTTGATCTTCGAGCTACGTCAGGGGGTAGATGACCTCCAATTTCGAGTGCTCGTTGTGGACCGGAATGTCGCTTCTCTACTCCAGCTCCTTACCTCCTTGCGTGGAGATGCACCCTCCGACCCAGCTGGAGAGCACCCCGCGAGCGCAGCTGATGATAGAGAGACCTTGAACCAGAGCCTTCTTAGCAAGAAGCCATATAGCAATCAGCATGCGGAGCACGCACAGGAGATGGACACGGAACAGGTGGGAGCGCAGGACACTCAACCAGCCGTCAGCACCGAAGGAGGAGTGGACGTAAAGCGTTGGGATGACCAAGCGACTTACATCAAGGAGGAGTCGTGGTTAGAGGTGGACCATAACACCTGGCAAGGCTATAGGGCAAGTGTATGAGGTTTTTCTTTAGAACTCTATGGTTTCTGTTTACTCTTTTACTCTTAGCTAATGACCAGTCAGCTTGAACAGATCATTTGACTTATCACACTCTTTTTGGTTGACTATCATGCTGGCCGGACTGGTTTCCCCTCTGTTGGGGTAGTCCGGTAACTGCAGCTGGTGTCCTATCTGTACTGTGTATCTTTTTTGGTCCAAGGAGGCCCTTTATATATAATATC
>SNQJ01S0055588.1:13798-24123 GCA_010110895.2 Picea sitchensis
TATTATAGAAAATAATAAGAATAAGGTTATTTTGTATTTTTTTTTATGAATAAAAATATATATTAATAATAATTATAATTTAATTTTAAGGTCATTACTAAGCTACATATCAAATTGGTGTATGACACTACTTGTTTGTGGGATAAGAATCTTTCTATGCAACCATTTGACTACTAAAATCTAAGATATAAAGTGACCCTAATTATAAAAAGGGTGACAATAAATACCACTTATCCTTCAATTTATATGTAATCATTTTCATCAATATTAATAAGTTCATTGGTAATTGACTCATGAAGTTTCATATTTCTGTTTAAATACATACATTTATTGTCTGAGTTAACAGAATTCTGTTACAATTTATATATAATCATTTTCATCAATATTAATAAGTTCATTGGTAATTGACTCATGAAGTTTCATATTTCTGTTTAAATACATACATTTATTGTCCGAGTTAACAGAATTCTGTTACAATTTATATATAATCATTTTCATCAATATTAATAAGTTCATTGGTAATTGACTCATGAAGTTTCATATTTCTGTTTAAATACATACATTTATTGTCTGAGTTAACAGAATTCTGTTACATTTGTTAGGTTGTTCTGTTGAAGGAGAATGTTAATTAATCTTCACTAACTTTTAAATATGTCAAGTAGTTTGATCAACAAACCTTCCAAGCAGATTTGTAAGCAACGAACCAATTTGGTTGAAGTCACAGTTTCACTGAAATGGGCATTAAGAAAATACCGAGTTTTATCACTAGATTATTTTGCTCAAGAACACCATACCTTTGATTGGAACTACTGTTAGACAAATTTTAATTTATAAAGTAAGCAATTGATATAAGGATGGGTTACAGAAAAAATGATGATATGTACTTCTGTCTTGATGAATAATGGCATGTTCCTATTCAACCATGAACTGAATAATGGCATGTTCCTATTCAACCATGAACTCGCCATTTGCTTCTTCCAACTTTCTAGGATTGCAATAAAAATTAGTTATTTTTGAATCAATGAATATCCCTTCTCCTATGCTTCATGAAAAAAGTTACAATTCCTCCTTGTATTTCCCAAGGACAGCAAGTTTAATGGTCTAGCAAAAATGCCTCATAATTTTATCATAAATTATCAAGCAACTGACAAAGTCGTTCTTTGATTTTCAACTTCTTGGAGCTGCAGCGTGTTGAACATGCCATCTCTTGATTGATCTGCTGAAGATGTAGTTGATGAGCATCCCATTCCAACCTTTATAGTCCAGGAAGGATCAATAGGAGGCATCTCATATTCATCAGGTTTTAATGCCACAGGAAAGTCTGGCAATTTGGGCACACCCTCCAGTAACCTGCAACATACAAGATATGTGTTAGGGGATAAAATAAGTACTCACAAATAATCATTTATCTGTGCAAGGTATGTTATATCTAAGTAAGGCATACCATATAGTACTGCATATGGAGTATATTCATACTTCAAATGGAATAAATTAAGGTTAAAGAATTTTCTCACTTTTGGACAGATCCATTGGTCAATGATTTGCTTGAAGCATCCCTTTGAATTTTCTCAGATAGATACTTCATTGCCCCCCATACAGGAGGAACCCTAAACAGATAAACATAATGTCTGTTTAACATAAATACAACATCATTGCATTCAGATAAAATTATTTGGTTGCCACTAATTTTAAAGGCAATCTAATACACAGGCATGAGTGAGAGATACTTCATAGTGATCAATTCATCAGAGGGAATACAAAAAAGAAGATTACCAAGGAACTGAAACTACTAACCTTGTTACAGGAGCTGCCAGACAGAAATTTATACAAGCCGTTTTACTTTCTTTCAAGAACTGCTCTGCCGCATGAAAACATGCCACTGCCTTTGCCTGAGCATTTTCTTCACTACCCTCATCCAAGATCAATCCATGATAATAATACGCAGCAGCCTTCTCAGAAGCCATAAAGTTCCAATTTAAACACAAAACACAGCATAAACAATTTGGACAAGTAGGAATGAATCTTAAGGCTAGACCAAGATATCTCTTTCACGAGATATTGTTCTATAAGCAATGAAGATGAAACCATCTTAAATTGGCTCTACCTAGAGTAGAAATTGAAGAGTTGAACCTTTATATGCTACTCAGATATTCAGTTGTAATTATCTTTATATAAAATTATAAAAGTAAATCCATTACCTTTGCTTCTGCATACTTCCACTTGATAACAAGAAGATGTTTTAGTCCCCAGCCATTTGTCAAGCGAAGATTAGATATGCAATATTGTGCCTGCGTTCAAGCAAAGAATCAACTAACGGTAAAAGTATACATATCAAGAGCATAGGAGAAAAATTCCACTCATGCGAAGTTGCGAACAAAAAGACTCCTGATCATAACAGGATAGGAAAAGCAGAAAATAAGAGCGTGCAAAATAGAGATAAAAATTAAAATCCCAAGATATTGGTTTTTCACTGTCCTGATGAGGAAGCATGTCTAGAGTTTAAATTTTAATACATTGCAGCAAATATATCATGAGTCATGACAAAACTTTGGTTCTAACATATTTGTTTTTGACTTATGCTTGCAAAATGAAATTAGTCAAATATGATATTCTATCGTTCTACCTGGCGCCAGTACTTTACTTTCTCACATGCTAGTCTCCTTTTGACTGCTAAAGTGGCTTTGGGACAGTCAATCGCCATACCAAGCTGCAGTTCTACACCCTGTTACATCAACATGAAACTAAGATGATTTTACTATTTCATTTTGAGAGCATAAAATGTATAGAGCTAAAATCAACAAAGAAGCATGATTCAGGGAAAAATACAGGGATCAAAGATTTGCTCCAAACCTACTGTCAATTCAGATTAATGTGCTTGAATATTAGAATTTCATTACCAGCATATTTTGGTTAAATGTACAATATGTAAGTTATAATGTTAGAGCATGTTTGAAGTAATCAACTCATTGGTCTATGAATTGTGAATCACAACTTATATACAAATTCGATTCTTCTTTGGACTGCAAAAGTATCAACGCATGACTTAATCTATGCAGTTAGGTATATAACATAGAGAGGGAGGAAAATATCAAATGTGTGCAGGGGAATGGAAGCCTAAGGAGAGAACTAATGCATACAATTATCCCAACGCATGTACTTAAGCTACACAGTTGGATTTATAACTTAGGGAGAGAGGAAAATATCAAATGTGTGCTGGACTATAGAAGTTTAAGAAAAAAAATGAATGGACACAATTATCCCTTCAGACTGATTGGCTATTAGAACCTTAAATAAGAAAATACCTGGCCTAATGCTTGTAGTGAAATGGCTTGTAATACACCCTCCTGCAGGTCTGTTGGAAGCTTCATCCTACAAAAGAAAGGGCATTAATGAAAATGAAGAGCAGAAGACACACTTACAGAAGACAGATGAAACACTTTTGTGGAAAATGTTACTGCGAAATTTGTCTAATAACAATAAATGGAGTTATCTAAGCAAGGCTTTTACGTAAAAAGTAATTAAAAAAACAGTAACTCATCCATATATGAGAAAGGTGGCACACAGAGATGTGTTAATGATGACATACTTGACTTCATATGGTATCCGAGTCAAGATATATCGAACTCCATAGTCCAAATATCCTGCTGCCTTCAGGAGCATGCCAATTGCTGTCTTCTTGTTTTCTGGTGTAAAGGTTGCAATAACTATTATATAAGAAGTGCAAGGAAAAAATACCTCTAAAGGATGGATCATACAATAAATAGAGAGAAGGACACAATAGGAAACACAGACACAGATGTCCATGCAAGTGGGCTAAGGGAAAAAAACGAAAATATATAAGTGAGACCGATATGGGTAAGATCACTGTTTTTGAGACAGTTACTTTTCAGACTTAGAATACCATTTGAAATGCATCAAAAGTATTCAACAAAGAAGACCAACATTTTGAAATAGAAATCTTTTAGAAAAATAAAATAAGAGAATCTACCTTCTGACACTTTTGGTTGATGACCATCTGCAGGAGCTCTTGGAATTAGCAATGAGTTTGCTTGCAATAAAGATATCATAGCCATCATGTGCAGAATGGACAACACCTCATACCAAGCGTTTGACAGAACAGTTTCCTGCAGAAAAAAGTTTTCAACTAAGACCAAATATTAGAGAAGTCCACTAAAATATTTGATCGGTTATGGCTTTCAAAATCTGAGTACAACTCATGGAACAAAATCCCATTAATTTAATCACGAGATGATTTTATCTGACTAGGTCATGGAGTATTTCTATGGTGACTTTGATGGAATAAAGCCCTCATTAGTGAATTTAAAAAAAAAAAAAAAAGTGGTGGAAATATATTCAGAACAGACTCATAATGAAGGCATCTTATGGGTCTGGTACTTGCCTTTTCATCATCTTCCTGATTAATCCAACTAAACTCCACCAAATCATTAAGTTGATTTCCTGTGTGCAAAACATTGTATGAGTGATTCAGTAGAAATGAATGTGTGGCTTGATTTCTTAACATAATTCAAGAAACGAAACTACATCACCCAGCATGTTTCTTTCTTCCCTTCCTTTCATGGGCTGAGCACATGCCACTTCCTACTAACATATCACTGATTGAGACCTCTTACAAGCTAAGTTCTACCAGAAACAGACAATCCACAAGACATCTCTGAAGCCATTTACGGGCTTAAGTTCAGTAGAAATTACCAAATTTAGCCAAGCCCAGCAAAACAGGTAGGTAATCTTCAAGAGCCAGTAGAAGGCCAGGAAGAGTAGAACCACCTGCAAGAAAACAAAGGTGTTATTACTTTTCGAATTATTTTTCAAACAGACTTGAGAGCATTGGGAAGCTTTCGCAGTCCAACATATGAGATATCATTTTTGGGGGGATTATCTATGCAGAGTAAGTCATTAATCTATGACCCAAATCTCGTGTGTATCAGTTGGGATTGATCAATTTTTCATGGTTTTGAACAGTCCAGTTAGCACTCATTACATTGGGTGATGCTCACAGGGGTTAAGTGGGATTGAGACTAGCAAAATGAACCAATGGTATCAATCATTGCCAACACCTCTCAGGAAGTCCTGGATACCAGGTGCAAGCCCCAGAGGTGATACTGATCATTGATGCTATGCGATTCATTTTGCTAATCTCAACCCCACTTCTTCACTCTTGTGAGCATCACCTGATGCAATAAGTGCTAAGTAGACTGTTCAAAACCTTGAGAACTTGGTCAGTTGCAACTAATACTCATCGGATATGTGTCATAGATTAATGACTTACTCTATGCAGATGCTCCCAAAAAAATGATATCTCAAACTTGAGAGTTTTATTAATACAAATTATTTACAGGGATGGGCACAGCCTTGGCAAGAATTCTGTGTGGATATAACAAAATTGTCTTCCTAAAAGACACTTTATCAGATTGTCCTCCTAAGATACATTGTAATAAAAGGCTATCGGCCCAAGAGTAATGATAATTTTGCAATCTGCTTCATTCATGTTGTAGGGACAATCTGCATTGAGGAGGTGAAGGACAATGTGTCTTAGGATGACAATAAAAGGGTGAAGACCCAAGGCTAATGGTACTTTTTTAGGTCCCAACCCTAGGCAGTAAGCCAGATTTGGCATATGAGACCCCTAGAAAGGAAACAACCACCCTACCCTCTTGGGTTCCAACCTTGTAACATAGCCCGGGAGCAAACCGCACTTTGCCAATCTGCCTACACCTTCAGAGGAAAATTGCAAAAGCAAACCTTTCCACGGAGAAAATCTGTTTATGCAATTTTGTATATACATACACAGTTAAGTTTAGCAAACGAACCATGTTGTGTTGCTGCCTTTCTCTTTATTTTTGCAACTGTAGGACCCTCTTCTGTTGCCATGACAACAATCCGCGTCCGAAGTGCTGACAAATGCTCGACCATGCTTGCAGATAAAGAGGCATGATGTAATTTACCAAAGTCAGTGCCTTTGGGTATTCGTAAACCAGGGACAAAAACTACCACCTCATTGACATTCCCTGGCTTTTTCTCCATGGCTGCAATATCTTGTGCTGTGGACTGTATGCATCCCATGTTCCTTAAAATCTCTGTTTTTTGGAAATACAAATATGAATTGAATTAGAAATAGAGGAAAATGTCTCCCTTGCAGTCACATTCTCCCAACCAGGTTTCTAAAATAAATCATGCATTAGTAGAAACTAATTAATGAAATCCAAATTGTTGCTTTCTATAAAACATGAATCTAAAAGGGGAAGACAATGGGCCGGAGAAAGACGAAAAGAATGTAAAGGGAACAAATGAATAATCATAAAACTAGATAAATCCACAAACAGCATGCTATAAAGTGTTTAATTTGTTAACATCTGTTACATGTCCTCCAGTGCATCTGACAGTTTTCCTGGGTTCATTATCACATCAAAATTTCTATCATACTGATAACCATTACGCCTCCATGGTCAGAAGGATTTTGACTTGCTCCAAGGCTACTCGTTTTTTTATGGTTAACTATGTGCAGCTGAGATTAGACAAACTATAACAACGAACTCAAGACCGTTTTCTGGTAAAGATGCCCACATTTGACTCAAAAATCATGGACATATATTATATAGACTTATTTTGCAAATAGGATCCTGAATGTGTTTCGAAAAAGAGTTAAACAAATTGCATATGAGACAACTCACAGTGTTCTCTTCTACAAGTTGAATGTTTTTGTAACAGTTCGAGGTTGATTTAGCAGAAGTTGTGACCTCTGATAATGATTCGGTTCTAGATTTGAGGTGTGATCACCTTTAGTCCAATAAAAGGATAACTTAATTTCATTAATTCAATAGAAAGATAGCTTAATCTTATTAATCTAGGAGAAAAAGGTCCTGGTTCGTAACAGATACCTCCTCTTGTGGATTTGGGTTCTTCAAGGTCTTCTCACTGACTTTGTTGGGAATAGCTTCTAGTTTGCAACACAGAGCAAGCCTGCTTTCTCAGACTCTTCTATAGGCATATTGAATCCCTCCCAAGCCACGGTGAAAAATGTGGGGTACCCATTTGAGCGATGCCTAGCGTATCTTAAAATCAAAATCTACTGGGACTTTAATCTTGCATATGCCCAAAACTAGGCGCATCTTTGGGCATGTGCAAGGCTTCATCGAGATTCCAGGGCCCCAACAAATGATATCAGAACTGACCTCACAGGCTGTGTGTTTGAACACAGGACATGTATTTATTCTATACAAAGCAGAAGGAATTCTGCATTAGACCTCTAAGCCCATCCTGACCGAAAATGGCTATATGAAAATTCCCCTGACCCATCGATTTTTCTATACAGGGATGGACAGATGACCCCAAAGAATGGCATAAAATGTGGTAATCTTCAGATAATTTAGCATAGATTTTTCTCATCTATGGTAATCTGGTTATGTAGCAAGTATTGAAGTCTTTGTGTGTTTCTCGATTGCTTCAGAGATTTATCATAATAGACATAACAAACACGCTGCAGGTGCCTGTATTCAATTTACGGGATATAAGAGAAAATAATTCTTACAGAATGGTTGGAGTCTGGTTGCACTCTTGATCCTCGCCCAGTGGGAAACGCAGGCTAGAGTGGGTCTGAAGCTAATATCGGCGAGGAGACCGTCAACCGACGTGAAGCATTGAAACTGACAAGGCTCAATGGAGGGCGATGGACACTTATATAGAGTAGTGGGGGATTGAGAACACGAAAATAGGCGAACGAGGTGGAGATCAAGCAAATCGCTGGTTGCCTGCGTAGCATTGGAACGGCAATGAGCGTAAAGAGCTAACTGCGCTGACGTTTGCCACAGTGGGACTGTCCTATAAACTTACTAGTTCATTCAAATAAAACAAAATTATTTAATATGCTAAACAATAATAGCTTGGTGATTTGATTAAGGGAGATGATCCAAAACGTAGATTAATGACAAAGTAAAATTTTATAGAAAGTATAGTTTTTCGACTTTTTGAGTTGATTTAAAGAGACTCAAAACTTTTGTATGGAAAACTATGTCCCCACAATTTTAATTCATAAAACTATAATTATATCGAACCCCCCAATTTATATAAAATTTGCTTCATTTTGGATTATTCTAATTTTATACTTATTTGAGTTGTTAATTTCTTTTCTCATGATTTTGAGTTGTTGAGAGATATTAAAAATGAATAAGAAAATGGGTTTGATTTGATTTTAATGGAATTTAAGGATTTAAATTGTGTTGAAATCATTTACAAATATGTTGAGATTGTTAATTTTAATTACATAATAAATTAATATTTTTGAAAACTTTTATTATATTTTAATGTGTAATTGTTTTAAAAAGAAAAGTACTAACTAAATTGTATTAATATATAAAAATACATATTATATATATTGTTTTTGGAATTCTCTATAAATTGTATTAATATATAAAAATACATATTATATATATTGTTTTTGGAATTCTCTATATATAGTATATTTATATATTTAAATTTATAGACAAAAATATATGCATCAGATAAGAGTTCCAATGTTCCTACATGTTGCTTGCCTAAAAGATTGACCAAAAATACAACTAACGTTAAAAAGCATTCATATTGTTTTAAACTCGCATGTGCCTTGATCTACTTGCTCCTCGCTAGTGTACCGGATGTGTGTGCCTTCAATGTCCGTTGGTACATGATTTTGAAATATTATCTCTGCCTCATTTCCCCCTCCATGAACAAAACTTTGAGTTCCCTCATTATTTAATGTCAAGGAGAGGTTCTACATTTGATGTGATGCAACTAATACATGCAACCTGCGACATTTTGCTTCCCAAAATATCAGTTTAGCACTTTTGGGTGAGGAGAAGGCTCATATGGTTGACACTTTAAGTTGCACAAGAGTGTTCCAATTCTACTACCTTGGAGGAAAGAGCCAATATAGCATTGTTATTTGCTTGGGTAACGTCTTAATGCGTGCACAATATCTTCTTAATCTCATGAAGGTCGTCGTTTTCCATTGTTGTCCAATCGGTCTTCCAAACAAACTTATCACGTTCTAGGAATAAAGATCCCAACATGATGTTTCCTGAGCCGTGAGGAGGATGAAAGGATAGCTCCATGATTCCTTTGAATATAAAAGTCAAAGATACCACACTGCAAAACAACAGACCAACAGTCTATGAAAATAAGAAACAAGCAAATATTGTTATCAAATTACTAGTATTGTGACGCTGGAGTGACCTAAAAATTATAGCCTTCCCTTTTTTTTGCTAATTAACATCGATATAAACCAAAGTGCCCCACCCCACTGAATTGTGCCCTGACTCCACTAGGCTACCTCTGCTAAGCATGAATTCGAAGATGTCCTCTCTAGGATAGTACCAAACTGATTAACCCACAACATAATTCCATATTGAAATGCCATGAGCAGAGCCCCTAGAAGTAATTGAATGCAAGGGTTTGCTTTGCATGCTCATGTGGTCTCAACGCCATCTACTTTGTTTGTGTGGCATCATGTAGCATCTGTTTGATTTGACAAGCATTGATGAACCTTGGTTGGATGATTTCAATTATAACACAACCTATATAGATTGATAAAGTTAAGGGATGTTGGCATGGGAAAAATCCCCATTTTCCATAAGGACTTTGAGTTTTAGCGAAGTGGCACATTTTTTCCATACATCTACTTCATTATTTAGTTCTCTTCAAATGTGAAAGAGCGTCACCCTATGAAACTGGGACAAGATATGCCTAATTCTCTCAATGATGCCCTGAAGCTTGATCCTTCCAGGATTAAATTGATTTATGACTTCCCTGATAATGATCATAGAGTCCCTAAAGATAATTAATTCTCTGATTCATAAAGTTCTAGCTATGGTGAGCCCATGCCACAATGAATATGTTTTGGCTAGGTTATTTAACATTTCCCTTAACCTCTAGGCATAATGCTCTATCTTTCCCCCGTAGGATCATGAAGACTCCCTCCCACACCTACCACCCCTGCATTCTAATGTGTGATTAATATACCTAAAATTTCCAGTTTCATTAAATAGAAAAAATTCTTCTTAAATTCTTGTAAAAAATTAGCAATTTGTTTTTTTGTGAAGACATGCTAGATAAAAATGGAAAAATTGTTATCTCATTATCCTACTCTTATAGCTAATGTAGATCCATCTTAACTCCAAATTTATTAAGAATAGAGAGGGATACAAAACAATTGAGATGCAAATTCCTTGGTGCTCAAAAGATCTAAGTTAAGTGGATCTACACTGGTGTGTGGGTGTGTTGCTTGGTATCATGCAGCTCACCATCGACAGTATGGTTGATAAAATACAACGAAG
>SNQJ01S0055588.1:24204-42591 GCA_010110895.2 Picea sitchensis
TATTGAATTTATTATCATTATATTTTTAGTTTTGTATAACATATTATATTGAGTCGATCTATACTATGTTGACATCAATATTATAGAGACGTTATAATATCTTGAACATTGAGATTGTAAAGTGCACCTCATTTTTCTTGATGCAAAAAATGATTAAGAACAATCTCTTTATGGCTTGAAAAATTTAAACTTTTTACTTATGACTTTTCAACCATCACAATTGCCAGAAAAATACCCGGTTCTTTCATCAGTTTGCCAGTGCCCGTCGTTCAAAAAAGMAGCTTTGGGATATTGAAGAGGAGGACGATACAACACATCATGCTCAGGAAGACATCAAAGCTGTCGCTGCCAACCATTTTAAAGYTTTTTTTCAGGTTACCTCTGCTCCTAGCCTTACAGCACAGGKTGAGTTAGCAAGTCACTTTCCAAAGATGGTGACTAACGAGGAGGCTCTAGCCTTAGAATCCCCATGTACAAAGGAGGAATTGTTAGCAGTTCTCAGGGGTTTCAAAAAAGAAAAGAGTCMTGGACCCGACGGGTGGTCGGTCGAATTATATCTYCATTTTTTCGATATTATGGGTCAGGATCTTTTGGACGTCGTGGAGGATGCTAGAACAAGAGGCGTGATAAATCCTCAGCTAAACAATACCTATATAGTCTTGATTCCTAAATCAAATATTCCTAGACATTTCAAAGACTTTCGTCCCATTTCACTCTGCAATCTTTGTTACAACCTAATTTCTAAGATCATTGCCAGAAGAATCCGCCCTTTACTCTCCAGGGCACTTTCCGAGGAGCAGCTCGGTTTCCTAAAAGGAAGACAAATACTAGATGCAGTTGGTGTCGCTCAGGAATGCATCCACAGTTTAAAGTCTAGGAATCAACAAGCCATCCTTCTCAAGCTGGATCTCAAACAGGCCTTTGATTGCGTCAATTGGAACTTTCTGCATCTTATTCTTCTACAGTGTGGTTTTGGGTTAGTTATTACCAATTGGATTTTAGGATGCATATCCTCGGCAACCCTTGTTGTTCTGATTAATGGGGAAGCTACAAAAGATTTTCGTTGTGAGAGAGGGCTCCGTCAAGGTTTCCCTCTATCACCACTTCTTTTTATATTGATCCTTGAAGGGCTTAGTATCCTACTCAAAAACAACCAAGCGGAGGGCCAACTATCTGGAGTTAAAATCTCGAGGCTGACACATATTCTGGATATCCTCTTTGTTGATGATGTGCTAATTTTGACATCGGCCAGTCTTGCGGAATGGACCATCATACACTCCATCATAAGCACCTTCTGCGCTGCCTCTGGTTTGGAGATAAATATTCATAAATCTGTCTTCCTAGCATTGAATGCACATGAGCCTTTATTAACAGATTTAAAAGAGTTGTTCGGTTTTGCTGTAGCAGAGCTAAAGGAGGGGTTTTCCTACCTTGGATTTTTTATCAAATCCTCCAGGTATTCTAGCAAAGATTGGCTCTGGCTTATAGATAAATTTGAAAGAAGAATTCATCATTGGTGTAACAAGCTGCTGTCCCTAGGAGGAAGATATATCCTCATAAAAGCCATTTTGGAAAGCCTCCCGGTCTTTTGGATGGCATTAGCACACATCCCAGTCTCTGTTCTAAGAACCATTCGCCAACTTATTTTCTCCTTCCTTTGGACTGGCAGCAAGAAAAATTCTGGTTACCATCTCTGCAGATGGGAGGCAATTTCAAAACCAAAGATGATGGGTGGTTGGGGTCTCAAAAATCTGCCCTTCTTCTACAGGGCGCTCTCGGCTAACACCCTCTGGCGAATTCTAATGAAGCCTGGTCTCTGGAGTAAGGTAATCAAGGCTAAATACTTCCCTCTTTTACCTGTTCATATCTGGATAAGATCGGCCTCAGAGAGACCCACCAGCGGCTCTCAAACCTGGAAACACCTCTTAAAGTCCCTTCCCATCATTCTTCATTGGCTCTCGTGGAATCCTGGTAATGGATTTCTGATTGAAGTAGGCAGGGACAGTTTATTGGGAATGGGCAGGCACACCATGCTTTCCCCTCAGTTGTTGGCGCACCTTCATAATAAAAGTCTTTTTTTCCTACACCAGTTCAAATCTTCGACCAGCGGGGGACATTTGGGCGATATTTGGCTCAACAGTGAGGATTTAGAGTTGGACACTGAGCTTTCTGTTGAGTGGGATGGATACACTCGCCGGCTAATGGAAACGGGCATCCATTTACAGGAGTGGCCCGATACATTCGTGTGGACGGGAGGGGATAGATCCGACACCCTCACTGCAAAAAATGTCTACTGTGCATTAGCTGTAAAGTGCTGGGCCAACACAATTGATCGATGGCGCCGTAATATTTGGAGGGGCGACTGTACACTCAAACTGAAATTATTTGCTTGGCTACTGATTGAAAATAAGTTGATGGTGTGGTCGAATCTTCAATCCCGGGGTTGGGAGGGGCCTAGTCGTTGTATCCTGTGCAAGTCACACATTGAGTCCATCGCCCACGTCTTCATAGATTGCTCTTTCACCAGATCGGTGTGGCTTCTCTTAACGCCCGCTCTTTCGCTCACGTCAACATGGTCAGGTCCCAGCGTTTCATTTTGCTTTCAGAAATGGATGGATGTCTCAAAGAACCCTGCACTACTGCCAATCTTTCTCTGTTGGCAGGTTTGGAAGACCAGAAACATTGCCTTGTTCGATGAAAAGTCTCCTTCATTTCACAGAGTGGCCAATTTTATCATTGCTGAGATGGCTTCGAGTAGGAAACAGTCACCGATTACACCTCCCAGCAGGACCTTTTTTAAAGTTCCTCTTGATCAGGTTGTGGCCTGGTTTGACGGAGCGACACAACAAGGCGGTTCACTCTATGGGGTGGGAGGGAAAATCGTTTTAAACTCACATGCGTGTTTCCGGTGGACTCTAAATTGTGGGAACGGTACCAACATGAAGGAAGAACTTTTGGGAGCGTGGGCGTCTCTTATTCTGGCAAGTCGACTTCATATCAATGAGCTTTTACTTCTTGGCGACTCCAAAATTATCATTGATTGGTTGAGCGGGCGTGTTGACTTCCATGTTGCGGACCTTGAAAGCTGGAAGGAGAGAACTCGTGAAGCTACTCAACTGATTAATAAACTCACCTTCTCTCACATCTACAGAGAGGAAAACAACGAGGCGGATACCCTTTCTAAAAAAGCTTTGTTCTTGCCATCGGGACACATTTGTTTTACAAGGTGGGAAGAAGGCAATGAAGGACCTTCCACGATGATCAATCTTTGATCGGTCAACTTGGTTTGAGTGCTGCCCTTCCGTGGGATCTGGAATGGTCTTAGGCTTGACATGATACACTTTTGTCTTGTATGGACAACTTGTTTCACTTGCTTAGTTCTTGTTTTCTCGTATTCTTCCGCTAAAATAGCCTTGTACATTCTTATATCCTTTTGAATATAAAGCGTATTTTTTTCGTTGAAAAAAAAAAACCATCACAATTTATCTACTTAATATTTTTCTCGTTCTCGTAATAGTCTTGATAACTCATGCTATTTTCCAAATCTCACATCCTTTATAGAAATAGAAATTTCACTAATAATAATCTTAGATACTTTGGGGCATTCTCGAAAAGGGGTGAATGATAAAAGCCCATCAATTTGCTCACGTGAATATGATGTGTTTAAAAAGCACTTTATAGATAAATGTAACCCTTATTAAGTTTTGGTTATGGGAATTGCGATGCTCTAAGTTAATGTGATGAGAGTATTATGGATACATACATGTTAGATATGCACTTAACCCAAACTTTAATATGTTATAAATATATAATTTATAATTCTTTCTCAGTTTTGTTTATAATGAACATACTCATATATTATTGATTATTGATGTTATAATTTTTTTTAACATTTTTCAATATTTACAAATAGTGTAGTTATATTCATGAATTTTATTTAACATTTTTTTTCAGATTTTTTTGTTTATTCCTAAATTATAATTTAATTTAAAAATATTTGTCAGAATACAAACCTTCTTAATCTTCTCAGTCATCAAAATTATGGTGATCTTCAAACATTTTTCTCAATATTTTTTGAGCTTAGAAATACAATTTTAAAGAAATCAAAGTAATATCTTATCTTTTTAAAGTTCAATAAACCAATTGATATATAGGCATTAATCATCATCATCATTAATATAAAAGATGATCGAAGTACCTTATTTTAAAATAATAGTATTCTTAATATAAATTAATAGTAATTATGTTAAATAAATAAATAAAAATCTATTAAAATAAAATTATAGTTTTGTAAATATATAAAAAAAAAATATTTTTGAATTTGAGTATGTAGGTTTCCACAATTAGACATAATGTTGGAAATTTTTCTAGACAAAAACTTTGTATGAGGTATTGAAACATCCAACATTTCGAGTGGACACTCCACCTATCATCAAGGACAAAAGCAGCTAAGATGTTGGAAAAAAGAGTGTTTATGCATTTATAGTAGGAGACTGGTAAGTAACCGCTAAAGAGAGATAAGTATGAATAAATAATGAGATTAGGTGATAAAGTATTAATATATATAATTTAATTAAGGGAATGAGATAAACTAATAATGATATTAATAAGATTTTAATATGAATAGAATAAGCGTAATAAAGTATTAAAATATTAATGTGAATTGATGAGATAGATTAATAATAATAGGATTTCATTATTGAAGTGTGAGATTTAATTAATTTATTTAATATGAGATAATAATAAAAGAAATAATTTTAAATGATCAAACAAAAATATAATATGATTTTAGAGATCAGTAGAAAAACTGAGGATGAAAAGCGGGAATGGTATGAGAACAATAAGATATGAGGAAAAGAATCTGAATAAGATGAGGAAAATTATGGAGACAATGAGGCGACTGAAATCTAAATAGAGGAAGCCTACCAGGTGATAAATGTTGGGCTTCTAGGATTGGCTAAGCTTGTAGCCATCTTTACGATTAAAGTCATTACGATGATTTTCAATTTTGAGAGCTTCACGAATGAGGTGAGAGGAGTAATGAGGGGTTGATGATAAAATTTTAGTTTGATCAAAGAAAATTAGGTGTTTGGATTTAAAGGAGTGTTTGGTGATCTAATTTGGAGATTCGGTTATAGGTAGTATCAGTTATATGTTCTTTGAGACAAACTTTAAAGGTTCTACCAGTTTGACCTATATACGACTTCCCACAAGAGAAAGGAATTTGATAAACTCTTGGGCCAAGCATTGGGTCGGATTTATCTTTGGTAGTTCTAAATAGTTGTTTGAGGGTTTTATAGGGTTTGAACAAGATTTTGATATTCTTCTTCGCCAAGAGTTTTGAGATATGATTGGTGGTGCCTTGGATATAAGTAAGGGAGATGAGAGCACAAGGAGGGGAGGAGGATGGGGAGATTTTTTTATTGGGATTATTGGTTGAGCAGAGGGTTTGGTTGATTTGAGAGAGAGAATAGCCATTAGACATAAGGGCATTGGTTAGGTGGGTCTTCCCCCCTCGAGGAATTGAGGGGAGAATATGCATATGGCTCAAGTAATCGGGGTTTTTAGGACAACAATTTTTTTAGCTGGATGATGGTGGGAACTGCAATGAAGGTATCTATCAATATGTGTCTTCTTCCTGTACTAGACTTGGTAAAGAGATCCATCGAGAAGACAAGTGATAAGAACATCCAAAAAGGGGATGGAGTTGTCCTTTTGGATTTCCATAATGAACTGGATGTGAGGGGAAAGGCTATTAAGATGGTTGAAGAAAGAGATCAAGTTGGAATGGAAATGAGGCCAGATGAAAAACATGTCATCTATAAACTGGAACCAACATTTGGATTTGAGATGAAAGTTGTTTAAGGCTAAAGAATCAAAATGTTCCATAAATATGCTAGCAATCACTGGGGATAAGGATGGCCCCATGGTTGTACCTTCAATTTTTTCATAGAAAACCCATTTAAAGGTGAAGAAGGTAGATGAGAAGTAGATTTTGACGAAGTTGAGAGTTTCGGGGTCTACTAGTTTGGAGATCAGGGTCAGGGCTTCTGGAACTGGAATTTTGGTGAATACAAAAACGAGATCAAAGTTGGCCATGAGGTCATGATCATCAAGGTGGATATTTTGAGCTTTATGAATGAAATTAGTGGAATCTTTAATAAAGAAGGAGGCTTTTTCGACAAAGGCTTGAAGCTTGTTAGCAAGAAAATGACCAAGGGCATGGGTGGGGGCTCTTATGACGCTCACTATAAGTCTAAGAAGAATATATTTTTTTGTGTATTTTGGGTTTCCCATAGATCCTAGGGGTTTGGGGGTTATGAGGAATGAGATGCTTTTGGATGGTCGAATCCAGGGAAGAAGATTTGATGGCTTTGATGACTAGGTTGGTAATGTTGTTAATAAGGTTTTTAGCAAGAGGTTTATAAGTAGAGGAGGAAAGAAGGTGTAGCATTTTAGAATCATAATCAGCGGTATTCATGATAATGGTAGCATTTCCTTTATTGGTTGTCAGGGTTATCATTAAGGCGATAGATATAATATTTCAAAACTCTTGGCAAAGAAGAATATCAAAACCTTGTTCAAACCCTATAAAACCCTCAAACAACTATTTAGAACTCCCAAAGATAAATCTGGCCCAATGCTTGGCCCAAGAGTTTATCAAATTCCTTGATCCCGTGGGAAGTCTTACATAGGTCAAACTAGTAGAACCTTTAAATCTCGTCTCAAAGAACATATAGTTGATACTACTTATAATTGAATCTCCAAATCAATTATCGTCGAACACTCCTCTAAATACAAGCACCTAATTTGCTTTGATCAAACTAAAATTTTAGCCTCAACCCCTCATTACTCCTCTCACCTCATTCGGAAAGCTCTCGAAATTGAAAAACATCTTAATAACTTTAATCATGAAGATGACTACAAGCTTAGCCAATCCTAGAAGTCCATCATTCATCCAGTGGATCATTAGGATTCCTCTCTTTAAATTTCAATCACCTCATTGTCTCCATCATTTTCCTTATCTTATTCGGATTCTTTTCCTCACATCTTACTGTTTCTCGCTTTTCATCTTCAACTTTTCTACTCATATGTGAAATCCTCTTATCTCTTTCTTTACTCCTTTGAAACTATTTCTTTTATTATTATCTCATATCAAATAAATAAATTAAATCTCACTTAAATAATGAAATCCTATGATTATTATTATTAATCTATCTCATATTTTAATACTTTATTACTCTCATTAATGTATCTTTTCACCTAATCTCAATGGCTACTTTTATTATTCTATTCATATCAAAATCTTATTAATATCATTATTAGTTTATCTCATCCCCTTAATTAAATGTTATATATTAATACTTTATCATTAAATTTCAACAACTATTTTTAATTATTTATTCATACTTATCTTTTTTTAACGATTATCCATATCCTCTCAACACTCTTTTACAACTAATTAACTACATTTTTTAGATGATGAGTGGAGTGTCCACTCAAAACTTTATAATACGTCTTACATAATTTTTATCCAAAAAAATTTTAATATCATTTTTGAAATTAATTATTTATAATAAAATATCAATACATAATTTATATTTTATGGATATTAATTAAAATCATCAATTTCTTATAAATTTAAATAATCTATTTAACATTTCTGGCATAAAATGATATTAATAAAATTTTAAAAATAAAAATAAAATTAACAAACTAAATCAAAATCCATCTTAAAAACAATATCAAATAAATATATTTAAATAATCCAAGTGTATCACTTACATAGGAGAGTCGTAAGCCAAAAATCTTCCATCAACGTGTATTTTTTAGAATAGTAAAGTCATACTTTCGAGAAAGTCTTACATATTTTGTTTTCATTTCTTAGATGATGATGGTCGGCTAAAAAGTTAGTTGAAGCTTTTAGCGGAAAGGTACTCAAAAGGTGATGACCCCTACACTAAGTGTAGGGGCTAAACAAAACCATTCCATTAGTCAATTGATATGATGTAGGGTATACAGAGTAGATATATAGCAATTTTGTATTCAAATTTTTAATATTTATAATAATATATATTTTTTTAAGTTATAGTTTAGTTTTTTTTTTAACTATCCATAATCATTATATTGCCATTGAAAGAGTAATATACAAAAAGCTTGTCGCTCGTCTGTTATTAGGGAAATAACGACAATGTATTAATTTATCTAATAAAATATGGAAATATTATCTCTTAAATTGAAAAGATTAGACAAAACTAAAAAGTTTGTTATCTCTTGTGACATGATTATAACTTGATTGTTGGTGCTTTCTAATATGCTTTAATAGAAACTGAGTTATAATCCTAAGACCTTCTATATTAGCTAGTAGACTAAACCCAAAACTACACTGGAGCAATAACATTTGAAATTACATTAGAGGCGAGAGGAGGGTTGGCCCTCATCTGGTGGCACTTGAGTATGAGGCAACGTTACTCGATCGAGGTTCAGTCCTGCAATGTACTTGGCCAGGAGGTTCATTTTGTAGTCTTGGAGTTAGAGTTAAGCCTGAATTTCATCGAGCTGCAATAAGATCTCATTCTTGTCATCCTTGCGATCAATTAGAACGTGACACAGCATGATCTTCATGTTCCAATAGACATCCACAGTTTTCAGGTATTGGGATACCTGAGATTTGGTATTGCATGTGTCTAGGATCTAGGAGGTGATGGAGTTGAGGACCTCATCATCAGAGACAAAACATCGTAGAATTATAACGTCCGCTTCAACTAAATCAATCTCAGCTTGAATGTGGGGAGGCGTATGGGAAGTGTAGGAGTCAGAGGGCTCTTCTACAACAACGGCTAGGTGGGTTCCCGAGTACCCTAGAGGATTATGTCCAAAGCTTACATGGGCGGGTCAGGAATGGCGACCGCGAGCCATAGGGACTGGGAGGAGAAGGAAACAAGGCTTGGGAGCAAGATGGATATTAGCCAACAACAAACGAAGGGAGCAATGGCAGAAGGAAAGCATAATGAGGGGGGATCCATTATGGAAGGTTGGACGAGAGGGATGATCCAGTGGATGGAGAAGTACAAACTAACGATAATGAGTGTAGCAGGGACATGGCGACCACTTGGATCAAGGATCCATACCTCACCCGCGATAGATTTAACTGTGATATTCATTGAAAGAAGTGACAGGGGTATGAGGGGAACAACATGCGCCAGCATACGGGAGGGACGTGTGGCGGTCTGCCTCGGATGGTGGCCCCATGGGAGGTCTCTTCCTGGTCACCTAATACGAGGGAAAAGTTATAATTCAGTTATATTAAATGATGTATGGGATTTTTTAATATATGTAATAAGAGATTTTTTTTGCAAATTTTTTAATATTGGTTAATTATAAGAATCTACATATTCTATCATCGTAGTGTAATTGTTCTACGTTTTGTCCCTTTTCAAGGGATATTTTCTATTTACTTTTTCCTGTAACTTGTTGGATCTACAGATTTGAGTTGCTAAAACTATATAATCAGAGTGCGCAACAGGTTTTCAGCACGTTGAATCCATTTATGTATTCAAAATACAATTTAAAGAACAAAAAATAGTGATTTTGACTAGATTTATGTTGCCAGATTTCCAACAAAAAAGACTAAAACGTAGAACACTTAGACAATGACTATTCTACCTCCTCCCTATTCGAACTTATAATTAAAAATCCATATATTCAATCCTTAAATCCACTCAAAATTGTAGTAAAATGTATTAAAAGTTAAAACATATACATTAGCATAGATCCATCTTAACTCTAGGTCTATCATGCATCATGAGGGATCAAATCCCTAAAGGTGAAAACATTTCCTCATATTTTAATCCCTCTAAATGCATGATAGCTCCAGATTTAAGATGGATTTATGCATGATAATAAATAATAATCTAATTTCAAGGTCACGACCAAGCCACACACCAATTTGGTGTATGAGACCCCCTTGTTTGTGGGACAAGGGGCCCCCTTTGTGCAAAGATTTGACCACTAAAGTCTACGGAGGTGTACATACCTTACCCCCCTTTGGATTTGAACCTGTAACCTCCTAAAAGAAAACATGTGTTCTTAACCGTTATTTTGTTATTAATATTTTTTTGAAAGCCATTTGTCAACTTTTTGTTAAGCACAAAATGAATTACATCTTGAGTGGGCCTAATGGTTAATACAAGTGGGCCTAATGGTTAAGAACATGTATTTCCTCCTAAAAGGTTACAAGTTCAAAAGTTTAAATCAAGAGGGATAGGGTATGTATACCTCCATAGACTTTAGGAGTCAAATAGTTGCGTTGAGGGGATCCATTGTCCCACAAACAAGAAGATCTCAAACACCAATTTAAGGGGTCCCTTGTTCCACAAACAAAGAAGTCTCAAACACCAATTTAATATCTAACTTCACATCAACCTTAAAATTAGATTATTATTATTATTATATATCTCTTTCATATTATATTATAGAAAATCCCTTTCAACACAAAAATTGTATATTATATTATATTATATTATATTATATTATATTATATTATATCATATTATATCCACACATATGTGTAACAATTATATCTCTCAATTAGTTTATCCATGTAGTGGTATTATTACATTAATATAGTAACATTAGTGGTCAAGTGGGTGAAAGCAACTTGTAATGTGAGTTGTAAGTGAAGGAAATGTTCACGAGCTCTAGACAATATTCGAGTGTAAGAAATGGTGTGGTATGATAAGATTTAGCAAATCAAGGATTATTCAATGTTTATTACTATTTTGTTTTATAAAAAACGATTTTTTTGAGTTTTGGGTTAAGTTCAAATACCGCGTTAAAGCGTATTTATTGATTTTATTTTTATTTTAAAAACGGAAAGGCATATTTGGCCCAGCGTCTGATGCGGTGATGTCATCCCGATTCCCCATCAGAATCTCTTTTCTTTTCCGGATGGATTCTTAATAAAAAGTAGAAATTTTGACTGAGTTTTGGAGTTAAAGTACAGCCAAAAATATTATTTTTATATGAAATGTTTAGATAGAAATGGAAATTATAAAAATGGTAAAAAGAAAGATATTTTCGTTTTTTATTTTTATATGAAATGTTTAGATAGAAATGGAAATTATAAAAATGGTAAAAATAAAGATATTTTCGTTTTTTATTTTTTACTATTTTTATATGAAATATTTGGATAGAAATGGAAATTATAAAAAGATGGTAAAAGAAAGGTATTTTATTTTTTAATATTGTTATATGAAATGTTTAGATAGAAATGGAAATTATAAAAGTGGTAAAAGAAATATATTTTAATTTTTAATTTTTTTATAATGGTTATAGAATTTAGAAAATAGTTTGCTACTGATTAGACTTCGTGATATCATGGCCTATAAAAAGAGCGCAGGCAATTGGACTTTATTCCATTCACTGACTAAATGCAGATTGTCGTTACACAATGAATGAAGCAGATACTGTGACGGTGCCCAGGATTCGAACCTTAGTCGTCACGTGCCCCGCCTAACGAAAATTGCGTAATATTCTTATGGTTTTGTCTGACTGTGTATTACTTACTATTACAGGAGAAGAAGGCAGTCGCGGATACCTGTAGCTGAGTCACGGTATCGTCGTCTGGTGGAGCCTGTCATACATGACGTGTCCTTTTGCTGGACAGCTAGTTTTGTCTGCAGGCCTGAATCGTGGGTTCTACCGCTGAGAATATCTTCCTTTCGGTGGTCGGCGTCAGGATGACGTGGATATGAAGTCAGGGTTCCGCATTTTTCTTGCTGTGTTTGTAAGTTACGTTGATGACTTGATTCGGGCGGCCTCGTATATTCAAAGCCAAGCGTTTGTTGCCTCTTGTGCAATAACAACGGGCTCATGATTCAAAATATTTGGGAAAGAAATTTGGAGGTTTTCATTTATTTTTGTTTTTTTCCCTAAACAAACATCGATGGCCCAAAGGGACGAATCTACACTGGATTTCAAATTTGTCCATAGTAGAATCATAGTGCGTAAAAAGGCCCTTTTTTTTTTTATATGGTGAGTCATGAGCTTATTGATCCAAGTTTTCTAAGGTTTTTTAATAGCTAATACACTATTTATTTATAGAATTTGTATAATGGTGGGACTATAGACATTTTTGAAAGAAAGTATTTTTTTGTTGGATATGTGTTATATTCTTTGTAGTATTGGGACTGTTTTTGGGTTAATGTTTTTGATCCATGTTTTTTTGTCAATGATTTTTTGGTTGATGGTTTTTGGCCAATGCTTTTCTTTATTAGTAAATGACTCTATATATTGTATTGTACATGGATGGAAATATAAATATAAGAAAAATTAATGAGAAAAAGGGGGGATGTTGGTTTTCTAGATTGGGTTTCCAAGGTAAAAATATTTGTGTAGTGTGTATGAATGCCATTATTTACTTTGTGTTTTTTTTACTATAGAATATATATGCATTATTTACTTAATAGGTTTAAAACTAACATTTGGTNGGTTAATGTTTTTGATCCATGTTTTTTTGTCAATGATTTTTTGGTTGATGGTTTTTGGCCAATGCTTTTCTTTATTAGTAAATGACTCTATATATTGTATTGTACATGGATGGAAATATAAATATAAGAAAAATTAATGAGAAGAAGGGGGATGTTGGTTTTCTAGATTGGGTTTCCAAGGTAAAAATATTTGTGTAGTGTGTATGAATGCCATTATTTACTTTGTGTTTTTTTTACTATAGAATATATATGCATTATTTACTTAATAGGTTTAAAACTAACATTTGGTATCAGAGTAACATTTTGGCTTCATGGGGATGCCTTTGTTGCTAAGGGTTCACTTGTTTTGGGCCTCTCATAGACTTGTGATAAACTTGTTCAGTGGGAGCTCTGTAGTGGTAATTCTTTTATTGAAATAATGACGAGCAATTCTAGAGTGGAGATAGAGAAGTTCAATGGATTTTTTTTTTAGCCGTGGAAGCTCAAGATGGAGGATCTTCTAGTAGATAAGGAATACTGGGAGGTTGTAGAATTGACTACAAATCCTGCTACTATGTCGAAAGAAGATTGACACAAGTTAGAAAGAAAGGCGAGGAGTATTATTCGTCTATGTCTCTATTCGATAATGTTGAAGGTCTTTGGAGAAGACACTACAAAGAAGCCGTGGACAAAAATAGGAAACTTGTATTAGCCAAAGTCCCTGCTAAATAAGTTGTTTATGCAAAAGAAGTTGTTTCATCTTAGGATGGAAGAGGGAAACTCTGTAATAGAGCATTTGAATGCTTTCAATACTTTGTTAAGTCAACTTATTTCTGTTGATATTATGTTGGAGGAAGAAGATAAGTGTATTACCTTGTTATGTTCTCTACTAAACTCTTGGGATAATTGTTGATGTTTGGACAACATTGGGAAGACATTCTCTTAGAATAATAATTAATAATATAATTATCAATTATTAAATAATATATATAATAAGTAATAATAATAATAAATAGTTATTTATTATCCAAGGGACGCATCCTTTCATGGATGGTCACCATATGTTCCCTACATATGAAACACTCATCATTGTAATAATATATCGATCATATCTCATATCAAAGAAAAACCAACATGGTATCAGAGCTAGACTGGGCTTGACTCCCTCAAGGAGGGCCCAGGTAAATGAAAGAGAAATAGAATTTCGTGCAAGCTAAGATTTTGTAAGAAGTGGCGAGAAAAGAACAATTGCAATGTTGCAAATCAGTCATCCAAAATATCATCTACAGGGTGGAAGATTTTGTTCAATAGATATGGAGGGCGACACTGCATTTGCCACGTATTTGTTGTGAAAACCCAAACTCATGGAAGATGTCCATCGGGGCACCAAGACGGTTCTGTGCAAACAATGACCATACATAAATGATGATGCTTACATGTTATTTGCATGTGAAAGAAAAAGGAAGATCAATCTGATTACATCACTCGGGATTTTGTGCTTTACAATGTTTTGGTTCAGAGAGTTGCAATGTATAATTTGATGATAGTCTACGCTGGTTATCTTGTTATAATTTCTGGCTTGGATATATACTTGGTCTCTTAGATATATAAAGACTAAGATTGAGACAATAAAACATAAGGTTGGGTGGGAATTTCTCCTCCCGAGAAAGTAGTTAACAAAGAGGAAAATGAGATTCCCATAATACGATGAGAGTACTCAAGTAATAGACGAACTAGAACAATGGAATGCACCAATACTTCCCTGATATAATTGCTCAAAGAAAAGCTATGTGTATGATTTTAACAGTGCAATTACTAACATATTTTTCTTTGAAAAATATATGGCGAACTTGTTGGCATCAACGTTGATATTTTTTTTATGAAAATCATGATGGGTAAGGTCCCGTGGTAACCGACTCATGAAAGAAGGAAAATTTATCTTATCACTGCAACTAGTGTTTATACCGGGATCAACAGGGATTGGTTACAATCTTTAAGATTCACCACATGAGTTGCTTCAAATACATCAATTCACTCTCGTATATGCAAAGGCTAGTCTACCAAATCGCTCCAAATAAAAATCAATGTATCGTTGGTGGATTTGTTCGAAAAAATCCATCACATTTATAGGTTTTGATATCTTCACTTCTGAGGAAGGTGCTGAGGACGTGTCAATATAAAGAGGCACAAATGGAAATTAATAGATAGAATAAATACCAGATCATTGAGGAGTATGTCAGGATTTCACTATGAGACCATTCTAGCGCAAAGGTTCAGTTGTAACTCCACGATATATATGATCACAGTAAAAAAAAAATGCCAAGGATCATCAGTTCACAAAGCAAGGATCTTGGGTGCAAGATACATGTGTTACAAAAGAGACATAGGATTGGAAGAATGTGCCCATGTTATAGTTTAGAGGTTACAAAACATTGAATTACAATATCATCTCATATAGAAAAATCAACATGGAGTGTTGATTTTTTTCATCTTTCTGAGATATTGGTTTCATGAGGGAAAGTCGATATATCAAGTATGGTCCAAGATGACTTAGCATGATCAACATTTACCTATGTTTCTATGGGAAAAGGCATCCATGACTGCAGTGTATGTTCATAACAGAAGTCTTCATAAGAATTTGAGGAACATGATGCCCGAGGAGGCATTCACCTGAGTGAAGCTCGAGGTTGGACACTTCATGATATTTGGGTGTCCAGTATACATTCATGTACCCTAGGAGAAAAGGATCAAGCTAGAACCTTCAAGAAAAAAGGGTACATTTGTGGGGTACAATGAGTCTTCGAAGGAATACTAGATCTACATCCCGGGTCAAAGACATATTGAAGTGAGCAGAGATGTTACCTTTGAGGAGGAGGTATCCTTTAAGAGATCTAGAGGGTCTCACATGGAGATTGATCAAGTTGATCCAATTGATCCCATTGATCCTGTAGCTATAGTTAATGTTTCTAGAGATATTGCAGTAGGTCGGAAGATACTTGCATGGGCTCGTTAGACTCCACAGGAGGAAGAAGGACATGCAACTCCTTATGTTACCTTCCGAGAGATCAAGAGACCTTAGAGATATTCATGCTATGCCACATCTATGAGCCACATCATTCATTTTGAGCCTTCCTATTATGAGGAGGAAACTAGTCATCAATATGGAGAGATGTCATGATGGAGGAGTATCCATCCATCATGAAGAATGATGTGTGGGATATTATTTTGAGACCTGAGGGGAACTCTGTAGTGACTTCCAAATGGATCTACGACATCAAACACATAGTTGACGGGAGCATCGAGAGGCACAAAATGATATTTGTTGCTAGAGTATTATCTCAGGTGGAGGGAATAGATTATGAGGAGACATTTTCTCTTGTTTCTTGATACACTTCTATCCAGATGATTATTTCCCCTGCAACATCCATGGGTTAGAGAGTACATTAGATGGATGTACAAACAACCTTTCTCAATGGAGAGATTGAGGAAGAAGTATACATCGAGCAGCCAGATGGTTTCGTTATACATGGGAAGGAGTCTCATGTATGCAGGTTGAAGATGGCCTTATATGGACTCAAGCAACCACATCGAGCTTGGTATGAAAGGATTGATGGACACCTGATGACTTTTGGGATTCAATAACTGTTGTTGATCACATCCTGTACTACAACACTGTTAATGGTGAGTCCCTAATTTTGGTCCTCTACATTGATGATTTTTTCCTCACCGATACAAAGAGCCTTATTATTGAATGCAAGTATGTGTTGGCCTCTAAGTTTGAGATGAAGGACCTTGGTATGATGCACTACTTATTGGGACTAGAGGTGTGGTAGAGAACTAATGAGATCTTCCTGAGTCAGGGGAAGTACATATTTGAAATATTGAAAAAGTTTGGGATGCTAAACTTGATGCCCATGGCTACACCAATGGTGATGAATCCGAAGAAACTAAGTGTGTCTTCTTCTGATTCCGATGAAATTGATTCGACCATGTACAAACAACTGATTGGATCATTGATGTATCTGATTAACACCAGACTAGATATTTTTTATGCAGTGAGTGCACTTAGCCAGTTTATGAGTTAGTCGAGATAGACACACTGGATTGTTGTGAAGCATGTGTTGAGATACCTGGGAGGCACAGTTAGACATGGTCTGAGATATACTTCCCGTATTGATATGATATGGCAGGAATATACTGACTCTGATTGGGCAGGGAGCGCAATGGACAGAAACAACACCTTCGGGTGTTGCTTCACTTTGGGATCTTCCATGGTTTCCTGGTGTAACAACAAACAAACTTTTGTGGCTTTGAGCACAACAGAAGCAGAGTACATTGCATTACGTATGCCAGTATATGAAGCAGTGTGGCTTCACAAGCTCCTTAAATATTTATCCGAACATGTGCTGGATTCCACCATTAGTCATTATGGTAACCAAAGTTGTGTGAAGATCTCAGATAATCCAATGTTTCATGACAAATCGAACCACATTGATATCAAGTACCATTACATCTGAGACATGGTGTAGAGGAAGGAAGTGCTGGTGCTGGAACTTCCTATAGATGAGTAGGTTGCTGATCTTCTTACCAAACCAAGACGAAGTTCAAGTACTTCCGTGACAGACTTGGTATGGAAGAGAATGCCTCCCTCACTGAGAGGGAGTGTTGATGTTTGTAGCTTCCAGAGACATTCTCCAGATCGTACTCCTCTGTGACTGAGTTGAGTTGATCTGTGATGACACTTATCCGAGAAGGGATAAGTGTGTTTGGGATTATATCCCAATGTCCCATGTGGAGAGCACATGAGGACATGTCAAGGAAGTTGACCCTTGATGTCATACACTATGGGAGTTGATCCTAGTGTTTCTAGAGGGTGTAGCCTCTAGAAGTCCACATGGAGTGCCATGTGTGACAAACTTTCTCCATATCGTACTCCTCTGTGAATTGAGTTGAGTTGATCTGTGAGGACACTTATTCGAGAAGGGATAAGTGCATTTGGGCTTATATACTATCATTCCATGTGGAGAGAACATGAGGACATGTCAAGGGAGTTGACCCTTGATGTCTCACACTATGGGGAGTTGACCCTAAGTGTTTCTAAAGGGAGTAGCCTCTAGAAGTCCACATGGGAGTGCCATGTGTGACAAACCTTTTTCTACTATGGTGGTTGTGTACCACTGGCGGAGACTGCGTGTCTCTGGACAACAGTTGTGTACTACTATGGAAAGAGACCTCCCTAGCTAAGAGGGAATGTTGATGTTTCAACATCGGTCAAAACTTCTCCTAGATTGGGTTGCAGACCAAGGGAGATAGGATACATTTAACATAAAGGTGCACTTGTGGTAAATGGGCCGAGACGTAGTCCTTCCTTGATCATGATAAGGAATAATATGGACTCGAGGTGATTGAAGTGATTTCCAGGTGTTAGTTAACATTAGGCCGACATTCACTCATAGGTGTGTACCTGTGGTGAAAGATCTTGGTGTGGTCCTTGTCCTAGTCATGGTTATTTGAAAATGAATAATAAAGACTCTATATGCTATTACATGCGGACCCAAAGTGAGCCTGATCTTAGAGAGAGTTAATTGGCTCAGAGGGAGAGCCGCAGAAGGAGTTTTTCATTGGTTCAGGTGGGAGAGAGACGTCTCCCAAGACTAAAAGACAAGTGTCATGAGTTTAGGGTGAAGTTTGTATACTTCAAAGACAATCTTGGTATGATGCAGATTGTCTCCCTTGTTGAGAGGGAGTGTTGATGTTTGGACAACATCGGGAAGACATTCTCTTAGAATAATAATTAATAATATAATTATTGATTATTAAATAATATATAATAAGTAATAATAATAATAAATAGTTATTTATTATCCAAGGGACACATCCTTTCATGGATGGTCACCATATGTTCCCTATATATGGA
>SNQJ01S0055589.1:0-14691 GCA_010110895.2 Picea sitchensis
ATCGGAACAATGAATAGGAACTGAGCAAACATATCAAGCATAGAAGCGAACATAGTTTTCAAGTTTAAGCATTTTTCACAGATCTGTCTTAACTAATATGTATGATCCGTCATACTATTAAAAAGGGTGGATGTTATTTAAGATAAATACTAAGACTCGGTAGCACTAAATCTGTAATTAACATATAACTCTTCCAATATGATATCTGTTGGGTAGCAGAAGGAAAACAGAGCAAAAAATTGTGAACATCAAATTAAACACAACACAACATGAATCACACAATTGACAGCGTGATTTATGTGGAGATCCAATGCTGGAAAAAAACGATATTTGGTATTCTTATTATTTAAGAGAGAATTACAATAGCCAATCTTAGGCATACAACTATCATCTCTTCAGAGACACTCTGCTTTATACACACATTGCACTGCACCTCTATGGATATGCTAGTATAAATAGCATCTCTCAAACAATTAGACTAACTAATTATAATTAGATCCACCAGTTACACAATATATTCACAAAAAGAAATTCATGCATGTTCATTCCTAATATAGCGGCATGCATGTGTATGTGACCAAATGAAATATTAGTTGACATGTTTCCAACAATATCAATATTAGGCATCTTACTTCCAGAGTGTTGGTATATAGTCCAAACACAATTTAAAATTATTCTGTCACAACATTACAAAAATATGAAGTACAATATGGACAATGGACAATTTCCACCAATCACCACCTCCTTTTTTTCCAAATGAAAATTTCCCATTATATTAAACATAATATAATCTTTTTACATTGACTTTTCTTAACTGACAGAAAAAATGATCTCTATGTCCATTCATTAAGAAAAAAAAGTGACAGTCCATTCAAATAACATAATGGGACTGTGTCATAATACCTATTTTCATACTAGTAGATACATAGTCAACAATCTATAACTATCGAGCATCGACATATTCATGCGAAGGAGAAAATCTCAAAAAAACCATAAATACTTTGACCTTCTTGGACATATTAAAGAGATATGAACTGTGTTGGGCCCATGTGGCCTTCCATCCAGAGAGTGTATGTAATTTTCCCTCGGGTACTGAAGAAGGCCTGTTTAGATTGATAGTCCGCTTCTTTATTCATCTCCCGAAAAATGTGCTCAAAATTAATGGATCTAAAATGTGAATAGATATCTACAATTCTTTTTTTCCACGCTTCAAGATTTGCAACTCTGAGTTCACCATCCTTCTTAAGCCATTCAATGACTATCTTTGAGTCGCCCATGATATGAATATCATAAACTAAAAGTCTTGCTGCAAGCACTAAGGTAGACCATGCTCCCAGGAGCTCAACTCTTGTGTTTGATCCACATCCACAATTCAATGTCCATCTGTATTCTATTAAGGCATCTATCTTAATGATTGCCCCTGCTCCACTTATGTTTCCATTGTGTTGAGCTGCCTTGTCGAACCAAGATAATGGTTTATCATCTGGAAAAGAAGGGACCAATATCCTAGGTTTTCTTTCTTTAAGCAGTTTCCAAGAGTATTCTGATGCACATCGAGATAAGTAGACAACTTTGTGAACAAAGGGACACAAACCTTCAAAAAGTACCTTGTTCTTATCTTCCCATATGAACCAACAAAGAAATGCTGGGAGAAAAGTCAGACTATAATTCTGCACAATCCAGTTTTTGAAGGAGACAACCACTGAAATACCATTCCATCCTTTTTCTAGTTTCATAGTCTTTTGAAGCTCCTTCCAAACCGAAATAGTAAAAGGGCATTTAAAAAAAATATGTTAGGTAGATTCACCGTGGGCTTTACACAGACTGCACATACCTAGTCCCTTCCAACCACGCTTTTAAAGATATTTCCAGGATAAAATCTTGTCTTCTGCTAATAACCAACTAAATAATTTTATCTTCATTGGGCACTCCCAATTCTATAACTTCTTCCGCCATCCTCCTTGTTTTTTCTTCCATAGTAGATTCGACAGAGCTTCATAAATGTTCTTCATAGAGATGAATCCTGACATATCTCCTCCTATCCAGATCAGTTCATCTGGCTTATTGTTTAAGGATATACCCGATTCTGCAAAGTGTGCGTTATAGAAATCCCATTCTTCAGCAAGTATAATCGATGGGTCCAAATATTCACTACATAACCAGCTCTTACCTGTTGAAATCCTAATGGCCTGTATTGATGCTTGATGTAAGAAGTAAATGCCTTTTTTATTTAGCCTTTCCACTAGCTCCTGTGATAGTGAGGAATCATATCCTAAGCCCAAGATCATATCTTTACTGACTATGATTGAATGACCTATGCTGGGTTTCCATGCCAACCATCACAAAATAATAGGTAAGGTATTACATAAATTTTTCAATGTTTGGGATCTCGTATGGTGGATCAAATCCACTGAACGTAGCCATGTTCAAACTGGGAAATGAGGAAAATATTTATCTTTGAGGACACTCTGCCAAATCCCCATCTTCATAACAACTCTCCACATAGTATTTGTTGCCAAGGATCTGCTGAAAAGAAAGATGTTACGAAGCCCCCAACCACCATATGATTTGGGTCTGGAGATCGTCATCTAGCTACACAGATGATACTTCTTCTTGTTATTAACACCTGACCACAAGAAAGCAAAAAAAATCTTACGAATTGTATTAAGAACAGAAATCGGAACATGAGCCAAGGCTAACCAGTATACTGGTTGAGTCTCCAAGATAGACTTAAGTAGCACTAAACGAACACCCAATGAAAAAAACTTATTACACCAATGCTTTATCCGAGCCTCGAATTTGTCGATTAACCAGTACCAGTCAACAACTTTGTAGTTATCAAGTTTTAAAAAATAACCCAAATAATTAAATCCGAGAGCCAAGTCCTTACTCGGAAAGGTTAAAACATCCTTAATAGAATTTAGTGTATCTATGTTGACTCTTGAATGAAGAATAATAGACTTCTGAACATTAATGATCATCCCCGACGCCTTGCAAAAGTCCTGGAGAATTCCCCGGATAACCTTCCACTCAGAAAGAGATGCTCTAGACAATATCATGATGTCATCTACAAAGAGGAGATGTAGAATATTTAGCATCCTGGAGACCTTTAAACCAGTAATGAGACCTTCATATTTTGCCTTGTTGAGTGCCAAACTGAGACCTTCCATCATCAAAATGAAGAGGAGGGGCGACATCGGATGGCCCTGTCGAAGGCCTTTTTTGCAGTTAAAGAAATTTGCAGGCTCACCATTAATCAGTATTGCATAATTGGTGGAAGTGACACATGCCATTATCCAGTTTGTGGTGGAATCCCAAATCCACTTTGCAGCAAAATTAGTCTCAAATAACCCCAATCTGTGCAATCGTAGGCTTTTTTCAAATCAAGTTTTAGAATGATGGATTGCAATTTCTTACTTTTGATGCTATGTAAAGATTCTTGAGAAGTCCCGATAGCATCTAGGATTTGTCTTCCTTTGAGGAAGCCCAATTGCTCCATAGATAAAGATCTGGATAAAATCGGTCTTAATCTCTTAGCAATCACCTTGGCAATGATCTTGTAGCATAAGTTACAAAGAGATATCAGCCTAAAATCCATGAATCCATTTGGTTTGTTTCCTTTTGGGATTAATGCAATAAAAATTGAGTTGATCGGATTGATTACCTTCCCTCGAACCTTAGAAGCCTCCACACAGTCTAAAATATCTTGACCGACAAGTTCAAAGAAGGATAAGAAGAACTCTATTGTACAATCGTCGGGTCCAGGACTCATGTCCTTTTCAAAACCTCTTAGAATTTCTAGTAGTTCCTCCTTTGTGGCAACTTGTTCCAATAGTCTTTTGTCCTCATCACTAACAAAAGTCGGAAAGAGTCTAACATAATTGATTTGATTTATAATGGAAGTTTGTTCTGAGTCATTGTAGAAGGATTTGTAAAACTTAGATTCTTCCGACTTAATGGCTTCCTGTCCCGAATGAGTTGCACTAGATTCATCCTGCACCTCCCAAATGATATTTTTGTTTCGCCTAAAACTCGCAAAATTGTGGAAGAATTTTGTGTTCTTGTCTCCGCATTTGATCCAGATTTCACGGCTTTTCTGGTGCCATTATTCTTCATCTTCCAGCAATAGACTCTTCCTTTCTTTCTCAAGATTTATCACCGATTGGTCAAATTGTCCATTGGTTGAAACTTTGAACATCTGTTCATATTTAAAAGCCAAAGTTTCTTGAATATCTCTAAGGTCTTTTGTGTCCCAAAGATGTTTATCCTTTGCCCAGAGTTTAAAACAACATTTTAAGTTAGATAGTTTTGCCACTAGTCTCCTTTGAGCATCTGAAATGTTGTTCAAATCATGATCCTGCCAAACATCCTTAACGAATGTGGAAAAGCTATCCTCTCCTATCCAACCCGGATTAAATTTGAAGGGATAATAAACTTTAGGGAAACCCTATTCATGTTCAAGGAAAATGAGAGCATGGTAGGAAAGAAAGGGATATTGCACCCAAGACCTGTACCTTTGAGTTGTTGCTAAAATCTCCTCTGCAATAAAAAACCTATCTAGTCTCTTTGAAATATTGTCTACTCCAACTCAACCATTTTTCCAAGTCGACAATGTATCTGTCAGATTCACATAAATAAGGGAATGCTTATGAAAAAGTGAATTAAATTAGCCAGATAAATGATCATGAGTTGCTTTCTGCCCCCATATCTATGTTGGGGAGGTTGTGAAATTTAAATCCCCTGCTAAAATCATATCCTTTTGTGCTAACAGCCCCGAGGCCTCCACCGAAGCCCAAAATTCCTTCCTACTTTAACATGGTTCGTAGACATTCAGAATCAAAAGATTTCTTTTGTCTTCAATGGAGTGCCCTGTCAAAAGAATACCACCAGTACTTAGAAAGGGTCCCAAAGTAAAAAAGTTAGGATCTCAAGATGCAAGTAAGCCTCCATATGTACCCACTGCACTCATAGCGCAAGTCAACCAATCAAGTCTTAGCTTATGGATAAAGGATCTTCCCTTGTCCGTCGATACCAATGTCTCCTGTAATAGAATGATATTTGGGGAAGTAATATGTAATAGTCTTCTCATGGAGTTTTGTTTTAGGGGTCCCCCCACCCCTCTAACATTAAGGGAGACAATAATCATATCTTATCCCTTGCTAGGGCTTTTAATCCTCTAAGCACCCCGAGATGAGAAGTAGTTGTTGCCGTAGGCAAAGGGTTGTTTGCAATTCCCGCCTTCCTGCGAGCACTACACATTTTTAAAGGTGATACTTTGAAACCCAAACCCTATGACCACTCAGGGTCTACAGATGAAGTGCTCATCATCCCTTGACTCTCATAAGTAGAGCCAGTAGTAGCCTTCCTCACCACAGGTGAAGTTCCAGAATAAATGGGAAGCGATAAAGGTGTTTTAAGCCTATGCCCGGATGGAATAAGATCAACGAGAAGATTTTCTAAAGCACTATCACTAATTTTAGACTCAATATAACCAGGTGCTTGGGAAGAACCCAATGCAGTTTTGACTATTGAAGGCTGAAGGGTCTTCTCTACAAGGGGATCTAGCTTGGGAGATATAACACTAACTTTCTTGGCTGAGTCAAAAACTGGTCGAGGTTCAATAAGGATGTTAGTAACATCGCCTGTGTTAGAAGACAAGTTTAAAGGGTGTGTTGAATTAAGGTGATGGCGTTCCCATAAAGATAACGACGAGTAGAGCTTAGGGAAAAATAGTCTTAACTTACCCGTGAATGAAGTATCCTCGACTGGAGAGCTTTCCATATCATTTAAACCTGGATAATTTAAAGGAGTTTCTTCTTCCTCCAATGGTGTCACATAATCACCCATTGTTTCCACTACTTCGTCCCCGTCCGGAATAGAGCCATAAATCTGTGTACATTCTTTCCGAAGATGCCCAGTATTTCTATAGAGTGTACAATGAAAGGGAAGCCCCAAATAGTCTAGGCGCTAAACAAATAGGAGACCACGCCATTCTATCTCCAATACATCCAAGAGACCTCCATGGATATCGATTTCAACTAAGATTTTTGCCATTTTTTTATTCGTTGAGTGAAGGTCCTCTTCCTCAATTTTTAGGAAGTGCCCAATGGATTTCCTAACTGCTTCCATTGCTTTTTTATTCCATATATGTAGTGGAAAACTCTAGAGGAGCACCCAGATGTGTCTAAAAATGAAATATTCAGTGGATGGGTTAAAACTTAGTCGCCACCGCTTTAACATTAAGATGCCTCCGTTAAAACTCCAAAAGGTATTCAAAACCTTCTCAGAATATTCAAGGTTTTTAAAGATAAATCCCAACCATCCTCTAGGCAAAGATAACATTTCCAGATAGTAACACAATAAAGGGATCCAATTTATTTTCATCCACTCCTCCAAGACTATTGTAAACCTTCACCTGTAGGCTATTCTACCCACAAATGCACAAAGAAATAGTGTACACGACTCCTCTAAGCCGATGTCCATCCCAATAACTAACTTACATTTAGTTTTTTTCGGCTTCCAAACTTTTACAAAGCGAGAATAGGGTTTTTCTTTGTGATTTTTACGACCGTCCTTATCCTCTACATTCCTTTGAAATGATAAATACTTGTTGTCGGTACCCGAAGCACGACCAAACATAACACGGGCATGAACTATAGAACGAGGAGCTAACGATGTATCTAAAACTGAAGCCACTGGGTCATGCATAGAGCCCTGTTGTAAGGTAGAACTCTGCTTATGACCAAAGTCACTCAGGGTGGTGAATAAGGGTTCTCCCACAGTTACATCACCTTCATAACACTGCTCAGGGTGACGTATTTTGGTAATAACTTCTTTGAACTCATCCAACGATGCAAATAATCCCTCCTCCTCCCAATGCACCTCATCATTTTCACTAATGTGTGTGCTGACATCATGGTCCATTATGGAGGGCACTTGGAAGCTCCTATAACTCTAGAAAATGTAACAGAAAATGTTAAAAATACCAGCGAGTCTCGTCAGAGGTGTTGATAATCGCGAGGTAAGCGAATTAAACAATGGTGAGGTGACATAACCCAGATGTTAGAGGAATGTTCCATAACTTCTATTCCATAACTATTTCTGTCAGCCCAACAACCTCCGTAGAAACATAAATCCTACCAAAAAATCTCAAGACCTGTGGCTAAGACCATGACTAAGGCACCAACTAGCTACTAAAAGGTCGCCTAGATTATACCTTCCAACTTGCCTCCATGGAAGTCGAGGCCTCTACAACACAAAATTTTAAAATCGCCCTTCTCGCTTGCTCTTCCAACGCATTTCTCGAGGATGATTTCCAAAGGTAAATAACAAGAACCACAAGCTTAATTCAGACTAAAGGTAAATCCAACATATTGTTGTAGAGCCCATTTAGATCCAACTTTTCTTTTGACTCAAATTTTGTAGACACAACGTATCGCTGCAGAGCCCATTCAAATCCAAATTTGCTTTTGACTCAACTTTTGTAGACACTATCTTGATATATGAAAAAGGAGGGAAGGGGTACAGTCTATAATCGTTCATTTTTAATCAAAATACAACATTGGAGATGATAAAACACAATATAAAAGTCAAAACCAATTAAATTAAAATGTTAATCCATGAAATTTTAAAGTTGGTTTCAAATGTCAATACCATATTAAGAGTGGAAATAACCTTTTTTTTACTCCAGAGAAAACAACCTTTTCTACACTCATTCAACAATTTATACTTCAATCATTACGTTTTTGTTGGAGACATTATTTTTTAATTTGTATTTTGAAACTTTTTCAGCTTTACCTTAATCATTGTGAAATGCCTTGATATTTTAACAAAACTGCAATGAATAATATAATGGAATTGTATCTAAGGAAATAAATATATGAATGGTTATATTGATTTATGTTTTATTTTTTCAAATAAAAGTATTTTATTATTCAATTTTATTTATTATGTATTGATTATGATGAAACAAATTATTCTATCTAGTGAGTTTGTTTAAGAGTTGTGTATTATGTCCTATCCATTTTAAGTTGGTCATTACATAGCTTTTAATATAATGCATTGATTTCACTGATTTTTGAATGGATAAAATTGATTTCAACATTGTGTGTATGTGGGTGAAACAAATTATTCTATTTAATGAGTTCATTTAAGTGTTATGTATTATTCTTAATCCATTTTAAGTTGGTCATTGCATGGCTATTAATACAATGCATTGATTTCAATGCTTAGTGCATTACTTTCAATGTTTTTACTGTGGATAAGATTGATTTTAGTGTTTATTGCATTGATTTCAATGATTAGTAAATTGATTTTTTTATTCTTCTGGGAAGTTGTAATAGATGAATAATAAATAAAAGGAATATTTCAGTTTTAATTGGACGACTAATCAATTTTTGTGTAAGAGTTCAATTACAATTGAGATACAACAATTCACACTATCATGTTCTCTCACAATGATGACAAACATGAGAACGTGTTAGAAGACATTAAGAGGACAAGTTAGAATACATGACTAATCAACAAAAGAAAGATTGAAGAACATAAAAAGGTGAACAACAAAGAGCATGGTGTAAAATTCAATTGCAACATATGAAAATTGATGAACAAAAAGAATAGAAAAAGAACCACCACGTCGCTTTTCTCGCAAGATGACCCAATTGAGGAGAAATAAGGCCGGTGATGCTATTAATATACAAATACATTGCAACCAGAATTTTCAGACCACCAAGCTTAGAAGGAAGTACACCACTAATGCCACAACCAGGCATATCGAGTTCCACAAGCTTGCTCAAATTTCCTATCTCTGGAGGAATACCTCCATAGAATACATTATAGCAATTGTAGCAACTTAAATAAAGTATTTTCAATTTCCCTAGATTGCCAAGCTATATTGGTATTCTTCCACCCAAAGTAATACCATACAATGAAAGATATTCTAAATTTGTTAACTTTCCGTACTCACCAGGAATGCTGCCCGAAAAGAAATTTTCTCCGAGATCAAGTTAGTTGAGCTTCACTAGATGGAAAGATAGTTGAGTTTGACTAGATGGCTCACATCCAGTGGTAATGCCCTTGAAAAATTGTTGTAAAAGACATCAAGAACCTCTAAGTTCCCCAATTTTGATATGTTGGAGGGGAGGCTTCTAGTGAGGAAGTTATTAGAGATGTCGAGAAAATGGAGGGCCTGGAAATTTGTGACTTCACCTGGGAATGGTCCGAAAATACTCATGTTGGAGATATGTAAGGCCATTACTCGACCCAACATGGTCACATTGGACGCCAGTCCAAGACCAACGGGTGGAATAATCTAAAAGTCAAAGTAATTTAGCTTCGATGTTATTGATGCAAAAAAAGGTGAAATACACATTACATACTTCAACATAAAAGCGACAAACTTCCATCCTTCCATACACATTGGCAAAGTTTACGTCATCTCAAAAGAGTACATCAAGCTTGGAAACAAAGAATTCAATCATTTAAAAAATGATTGGGAAATAACTCTAGATATTACCTCGACCATTGAATCTTTTTTAGAGGATGACCACTCAATAGAAAACCACAACTTTGTGTTCACTCCTATTAATATGGTACCAACTTTAGTCAACAAATGTATAGTTGATATTATTGGAATTTCTATCTCCATTAGCCCTTTAGAAACCATCATGAGAAAGATTGGAGCATAGACGCATAAGAGAACCTTCCAACTAAAGGACATGTCAGGGTATAGTATATAGGTCACATTATGGGGGTTCTTCTGTAGTAAACATAATATAGAACAATATTCTATCTCAAATACTTTCCAATAATTGCTCTCAAAGCTGGAAAAGTAATTGCCTTTAATAGGATATCAATTACTACAACCTTCACATCCCAAATTTCCATCAATCCTATTCTCAAAGAAGACCAAGATTTGAGAAACTAGTTTGACAACCCTTTAACAAATATAGCTTGTCACTCATTATCTTCACATGGAGCTTCAGGCGAAAACTCTTCTATTCAAAAACACTTAGCTGACATAGAAAATGAGGGAATTGGCAAAGGTACAAACCCTACATTTATTTTGGTTGACGAAACTATTGCTTCTTTAAATGCAGAAAATCATTGGCATGTTGCATACCCACTTACATTTAAAGACCGAAAGTGAAAAAAAAAACTCACACCTATTGAGGATGGTTTTTGGAATTGCCAAAGGTGTAATCAACATGTTTTTTAATGTGAATAAAGATACATTTTCCAGTTTAGCATTGAAGACCGAACAAGAAAAATAAATGTTACTGCATTCCAAGAAGCCGGAAAACAACTTATGCGCATATCTGCTGAGAAGTTATATGAATATAAATATGAATATGAGGAAAATACCAAAAACATCACAGACATATTTGGAAAGTTGTTATTTCATAGTTACTTTTTCAAACTAGTAGTGCATGAAGAAACCTTTTTCAATAAAAAAAAATCCAATGCATCATGATTTCATGTGATAAAATTGATCACATGTCAAATCCAAAAGAGGACATCCCAATCCTTGAATTGTTGGCTACATAGTGAACGCAAAGTGTTATGGTTGTTTCTTTCAAACACCAACTTGTAATTTCCCTAATTTTGTGCATATACATATTATATAAAGTGTTTATGTTTCAAGGATTTTTTTCTCCATTATAACATTTATATGCAAGGAAATCCAACCTATGCATTCACTTATAAGATATTTTAAAAATTACATTTATTTCTTTTGTAACTATTTTGAGGATATGCCTAAGAAAACATCATATCAAACATACAAAATACAAAATGTGCAATCAAGAAATTTGAGTTGTAACAACAAATTGTTCATTGTTTCTCTTATAGGCAATTCCATCTAGCACACAAAATGCCCCTAGGTTCCAAACAACACCAACAAACACCACATGCAAGGGACTCTCAAGATCATTAGAAAGGCATGTTCTCTTTCAACAAGGCATGGCATCGAATACTTCACATATTAATTATTCCCACTTTCAACTTTCCAAAAAGACTCTATACAATCACCAACGCTATACAATTCAAGCTACATAAATAAACCAAAAAATAAGATATGAATGGAACAATGGCACTATTAATATAGAAACTACTAGCCCAATCACCAATCCTCTATCTACATCTAGGAGCCAAAAAAATGAACAATGTCGTATAAAATATGATGAAAAAAAAACTAAATTGAAAAGACTTAGAGAGACTTCACATATAAACCAAAACCAACCTCACGTGGACTTTCCGACATATGTTCTAGAACATCAATGCCATACACATGCTTTCCAATCTTTCTGAAAACATATTGATACCTTGTCTAACATACATACATGTAGTGCATGTATGGAATCATATCCTGGCATTCACACTCGTCCATCTCCAAATGGAAACATTTTTACTCGATGTCATAGAGAAAATAATGGTCATCGTTTCTCCAAATGGAATAATATGGACCTCGGTGACCAACCCACAGTATTTTCAATACTGACACAATTTGATCAAATGTTAATTGCTCGATTTATCCCCATCTTGCAAGTTAGGCATGATCGAGGTGGACAATACAAATATAGTGGCCACACTATCAGTTTCCCACAACAAATTGTTCAAATATAAACTTACCTGCCACATCACCTTTCATATGTTGACATCTTGGTCATCAAGAGACATGGAGGAAAGGGGAAATGTTATGATTGTTATGTGACAAAATCTCATGTCATCAATGCATTTCTCTACAAGATGCAAAACAACAAATATTGCAATGATGTCCAAATTGATCAAAACTCACTTGCATAACTTCCCATCGCTCACACCAATGTCTCCTCTCGCCTCCATTTTTTCGCTACAAAAACTTTAAATTCTCCCAATGAAGAGTCACATATCACAGATATAGAAAATAATATTGTTTTCCAAGAGGAGAAACTAATGTCTTCATTTGCATTTAGATTTCCTAATACAGAATAGGAAATGGAAAAAATAAGATAATTTTTTGACACTACATATGATGATCCACTAGAAACAACTGAATGGCCGACAATTGGCCTATCACCAATCAATGAGTACAACACATAGGGTCTATTCGACATGGCATTTCTTACTCGTTTCCCCACTAGGGATGCCCTGCCTCACCAAACACACATGAGAAACATCCCTCTTGATAGCTATGATGTACACTTGATGAGATACCATGACAATAGGTTTGGTAGCCATCCTCACTTCATATAATACCTCTATAATTTGATTATGTGCCATCAAAGTCAAGCAACAACTACCTTCTTTGTCAAGATAAGCCAAGATCATAACACACCCACCACTATCCAAGAGTTGTGTGTGCACCTCAAAGAATTGTCTGCAGACAAACTCCCAAAACAAGTCATGCGCTTTGGAGCACACCTACGTGGGACTAGAGCATTCTGGACTATGCGAAGGATCAAGATAACATAAATTATAACACAACTTCAATGCCCAACCTTATTTTTGACTCTAAGTGCAACTGACAAAAAATGGTCATACTTACACACAATTATGCAAAAGGGTATACTACTTGACCCAATGCTTCACCAACATTGGCGTACACACAATGTCATTGAACACCCCCACACTGTAGTTGCATACATGCACAAAAGGTTTTCAATCTTACATGAGGAGATACTCCAAAAAAATATGCATGCAACTAACTATTGGTATAGTTACATAATCTATAATACTTGAAAGTACCTCTCCCCAACCTATACATTTATATCCTCTATACTAATCATTTCATATTCCTTTAGTAGCTATGAATGGAAACATCATGGATCTGTACATATACATGGATTTCTATGGCTTGATGGTGCTCCAAACATGGAAACATTAAATTGGAAAGACCCAAATCAATCTATGATGCAAAGAGTTTCTTTGATAACTATGTTACAACTTGGAATCCTAGAGAAAACCATGACACACACATGGCTATTCATCAATCCATCAAGGTGACCCTTGCTTTCTAGATACAGAGGAGATATTTTCTTCCAGCCCACTTAAGGATTATGAACAACTCTTAAATCAAGTTCAAAGACATACAAAGTGCACTGAGAAAACATGTGTCCATAGAAAAGGGGCTACCCTTGAATGTAGATATAAATTCCCTTGGAAGGTACAAATGGAGTTAACACTCTACATTGCTAAGCTAGGTCAAAAGACATATCACCTGACACGCAATGATGAGTGCCTAAACATCATAATCTTAACATACTCCAAACATGGAGAGCAAGTGTATATTTCCAACCAGTCCTCTCTCGTTATGCAGTTCTAGTATACATTTCCAAATATGCTTCCAAAGCAGAGGGAATATAAGAGACCTACCACCATATGTTGATAATAATTACATCTACATCACATCTCGAGGACCCTGCCTCAAATTATTATTGATCTTTGCACTCAGAAGCAATTGTAGACCGAGACATAAGTTCCCAAGAAAATTTTCATATGCTCCAAAAGATACCCCTTGTCACATGCAGCTGCACCTTCACCAAACTCAATGTTGGCCATCAAATATTCCACCGAGTCTCTTATGATTCTCCTAATTGATTATCTGGATCCAATTTCATTGATGCATATCTAATACGTCCTATTTTTATTGCCCATGTATGTTTTCTTTACCTTGCAAAAAGTTGGACATACAACCAAGCCAAAAAAAATGAAAAGTGGAAAAAAAGACACCTCCCCGCAGTTTCCTGGATGTATGGCCACCTTTTACTACACTGCCAAACAAAGATTCTGATGCTGTTGTTGAGTTTTGCTGGAGTGAGCTACTTTTATACAAACCCTTTCTTTCCTTGTTTGAAGATATAGGTCTTTCAAAAGAAGACATTGTGGCTAATTGGGAGATCCTAAAAAATGACTACCATGTATGGCATGTTGATATTATCCATGTTCACACTCCTAATGAGAAAACATATGAAGATGAGGATAACCATATTTCCATACAACAAAATGAAGAAATTGAGCATAAGAATATTAGGACAAGAAGATTGGCGGAAAAGGCCTCAAGCCATAATTCTCAACATTGTATTCATCTTAATGATACAAATATATAATACAATAATGAAACCACCTCAATTGTTCTCACATCAACACTTCATCAGGAGATAAGGTAGAAGGAGACAATATAGGAATCTAGAAACACACTTAGGATAACAACTATATCCTAGTATGTAAAATATACAAAGGTGGTATACTAAGACTTAATGATTTTATATGAGAAAGAGGCTAACATTCCCCCCCTCAATCATACATTTGAGTAATAATACCAGCAAAGCAGGTGCATAAACTGGTAAATCTTCATGTCTTCATGCTGAAACTTCTGAGCTGAGCCGCAATGAAGACCTTCCTGAAAAACCGCCAAATTTGGATGCTAAGAAATCTAGAAAATCTCATTGTGTAATCATGTGAGCTAGAATGTCAACAATTTATTCACTGATGTGAACTCCAAGATGATGAGAGCGAAAAAAGAGAAGTGAATCAGCTGCAAGTCTGCCACATCCCTAAAAATGCCTGACAACTCAATCAATGCCAAGCTGCAATGCAGAAGGATCCAATGTCTTCTGCTAATTGGTGAACATGTAGTATCACCACACTACTATCAGTGTATCACTGAAGTGCTCTCTGAATATGTGGTTTGGGATGAACACTAACCAATTTGAT